>VZRO01000325.1:186176-250980 GCA_013397915.1 Daphoenositta chrysoptera | reverse complement strand
GAGTACGCGGCCCGTGGCCGCTGAGGGGGCGGCGTGCCCCGGGCGCCGGCGCGGGCAGGGCCGGGGTGCTGAGCAGCCGCTCCCCGCGCGGGGTCTGTGCTGCCGGGCACGGCGTGAGGCCGGGCACTGCTTCGCGGTGGGGCGTCCTCTTCCACTCTAGCCCTACTACATATATACACTACATACACTATATATGTGTACCTATGTAGTATATATACCCTGTACTGTGCAAGTGTATAAGTGCACTGGGCATAAGTGACTAAAGGGAGGGTGTCAAGAGGATGGAGCAGGCTCTTCTCCGTGGTGCCACCCAACAGGACAAGAGGCAGAAACTGATGCACAGGAAGTTCCACCTGAACACGAAGGAGAATTTCTGTCCTGTGCAGTGACCGAGCACTGAACAGATTGTCCAGAGGGGGTGTGGAGTGTCCCTCAGTGGAGATACTGCAGAACTGTCTGGATGCAATCCTGTGCCGTGTGCTCTGGGATGGCCCTGCTTGAACAGGGATTTGGGACCAGAAGAGCCTCTGTGGTCCCTTCCAACCTGACCCGTTCTGGGATGCTTTGATATCTTGTTCACGGTGGAGCTGAGCCACCCTCTGTGGAGCGAGGTGCACCTTCCAACGAGCTGTCTGAGGGCTCGGGATAAATAGAGGAGACATAGGTCACATCAGAGTGTAAATGTAAACATGGTGCTACAACTAAGATGTTACTTACAGTGTAATAAATGCATTCTCTTTGAAAAGGAACCAATGGTGGGTTTTTATGTCTGTCCCAGTGTGTCGGGGCTGGAAATAATGTTCATGTTTTGGAGGGCAAATTCCCCACCAAGCACATATTCTTTCATTTCTTTTTTTAAAAATTGAATTTATTTTTATTTCCCGGGAAAAGAGCTCAAACTCTTGAGCTTTTCTGTGTTTTTAAAGGGGAAACTGTGAAGAGAGATGTATTAAAAGCTAAAATAAAATCCCCTGAAGTTCCAATCAGAACAAGTGTTCCACTGATTTAAATTACAATTTCTAAACATATTTTAGTGATTGAATTATTTTTTCAGCTAAATACTTCAGTAAACACAAGATTCTAATCTCAGCATGGATACCTTTTGATGTCAGTATCATTCTGTGTTTAACTAGCACAGACTGATACTAGGTCATTTATTTTTAGATGGAATACAATTCAATTCATTTCTGGTGATACATACAGTACTACTTCTCTAAAATTATTCCAGCTGTGGAAAAAAGAATGGGCGAAATCTGGTTAGAACGAGAATGCTATTTCACATTTTTGCCCTCTTTTCAGCTGTTTTAAGAAGAGAATATTAGTTTTCAGACAGTTTTGGAAGCTAAACAAAGTTCTGTGAAGTTTTATAAATTCATAAATGTTCATTAATATATTTTTCTGTCTTCTTTTGTGTTTGTGTGTTTGTTTTTCTGGAACAGTAAAATTTTTAGAAGTTATCAAGCCATTCTGTGCAGTGTTACCTGAAATCCAGAAACCAGAAAGAAAAGTGAGTGCCACATTATGTTCTTACTTTTATTAGTTCACAGAGGAGGGAATATTGTGATATTCTAGTCCAGGCTCCAATATAGATACCAACAGTGGACCCTAAAGTAGAACATATTCTTTGGAGCATTACTGTGATGATGAATTCTGAGCACCCTTCTGATAAGTCGTTCCCTTTGGTAATTATGCTAATTTTTAAAAAAAAATCTCAATTCTAGATTAAGTTTATTTAGTTTCAGCTCCGTGTGATCTATTTTAATGTACTAGAACAGAGTCTTCAAGCTTTGTTTTCCTGTGGATCCCACTTTTGGCTTTGAGCTGGCTTGTATATTACTTGGAAAAGGATTGTTCTGTAGATCAGGAAACACAAATTTAATTCTTCCCACAAAGTATTTCCTACACCATAGGTGATTCACCTTGCTGAAGTGGAAAAGTGATCTGTGGTACAGTTCAGGTAATTGCTGCCTGTTCACCTTCTGGATGTGACGTTTCTCTTTGATCTGAAATCAATGAACTCAGATCATTTACAGCTGATCTCTCTATTCCTCTAGCCCTTGAAACTCCTCCCATTTCTTGGCACATTTTCTAGATTAAAAATAGGTAGTTTCTACAGGTCAGGAAGAGACCTGCCTTGTCCAAAAAAACGCCAACCAAACACCATTTTTTACTTTCAAAACTCAAGCAAACACATATTGCCCAGGTGACAAACTAATTAGAGTAACAAACTGACTTAATATTGTCATGACTTCCACGAAAATTCCCTAAGAACTAAATGTTGTTTTTTATGTTCTTAAAAGGAAATGCTTAACTGGGAACATGACACCATCCCAGAGGATCCTCCTTGGTTAGTGAGAGGTTCCCAAAGGTTAGGACTGGATTCAGAGGTGTTTGTGCCAGTGACCATAGCTGAGCCTGCTGGATTAAATGGAGAAGATAGAGTAAAAACTGATGATTATGGTGCTCTTGAACTGATTTTTAAAAAAGACTGGGATTTACCCCTGTCTCTTTGATCCATCTCTCTTACCTAGTTGCTTTCTAGCATCTTTCAGCCTTGGGACAGATTTCTAAATAAATTACTTAGGTCAGACAAAGGTGTTTTCAGAGCAGGAATCTCCAGAGCCAGACCCCCCCAGGCTAAGGCTTGGATGCACCAGGTCTGGGTGGCAGGTGCCCATCTTTGCTTCTGCAGTGGGGAACCTTCTGGTTCCCAATCTTCTGGTGCTGATTTATGGCACATCTGTGATTAGCTGGTTCCAGCTACCCCATTTTTGTCTCATGAGATGAGTGAGGAGAGAAGGCTGACACAAACCTACAGGTACTGGTGTTTCTGTAAAGCTCACTGGCAGGTGTTATTTGCCAGAGAGGAAGAGGGGCTTGATCTGTCCTTGTTGTCCATCAGCAGATGAAGGATGCCCAGAGAGGTGCCAAGATTCCTGCCCTGTCTTATTTGGGTCACTTTGTACTGCTATTTAGGTCTCTGTCTAGACAATGGCTACCAGTTGCCAGCTTTGTACAAATTTAAACTGAAAATATAATTGGGAACATCTTCCCTAGGCTGAAGAGCCCTTTGACCATTTTCAGTCATGTTCCTTGCTTCTGTGTAGTTTGTTGAGTGATTTAGGTCATTCCATGTAACTCTAATTCTCTGTAATTTATTGTTTTCTTGCAAGCTGTCACAGGCAGATACGACCAGTAATGGTTTTAGTGGATTGGTTTAAGGCCAGAACAAGAAATTTAGATAACCAAATAGAAGAAGAGATTCATTTTCATTAAACATGTATTGATTGTTAAGTGAAGATGATGTTTTGATTCAGTTGGGCTCTCACTGAATCATTTTGCCATTACTGTTGATGAGGGAAGTGGTTTCTTCTGTCTCTAGACAGTGTTGCTTTTGTGTTTTGGCCAACTTGATTAGCAAAAGTGATTGCTACTTTTGTAGTTAGTAGAATGGGCTCATATTTCCCTCATGCACAGATTTTTTAAGTAGAACACACTGTTCAGAGCACTAAGATGATAATGCTCAAGCCCCTTCATTTTCACATGATTTAAGAAAAATGTCAAAGGAAGAAAATGTTCAATTGAATCAGATCAGATGGTGAAATTTACTGTCCTTGTGCTTGTTAGCATTTGTGGCTGGAATATTTTGGTACCACTCTGTATTTTGCCGTTCCTGGCATATGGATTTGGATGACTCCTTTTTCTTTTTTGTCTTCTTGACTCATAGAGACTGTTTTCCTTGTGAACAACTGTGATTTGGGTGATGCAGAATTCCTCTAATGCTCATATTCACCACAGTTACAGGGATAACCAGAGCAGTTTTAGACCTTCATCCATGCTTCTGAAGCCAAAGTTAACTGTGAGGCTGTAGAGATAATTTGGTTAAGCATTTTTGGTTTTAGAAGTCTGTGCTTAAAATCTGAATTGTGGAGTTCAGACTTGGTAAAGTGGGTCAGCACTGCATAGTCTAACACAAGGTATTGTTTGGATTTATTTGCTGCTGTCACTATTTTTCTTTTTATAACTCTGTGCTGTAAGTATTTTTAGCATCTGTCCTCTTTTAAGAGTGAGGCAGTAGTAGGAAATAAATTAAATTACTTGGATTATTGTGCATCTAAGTGCATGGTTTCACTTATAAAGATATAGACTAGATTCTGGGTTTTCTTTTGCTTGAGGACCTGTACTGCTGCTGCAGCGGTTTGTAGTTTCTCATTTGTGGGTGTTCAATACCTAATAAACCAGGCACTAATCCCTTTTCTTGTTACTTCTCCACAGGCAGATTCAGTGGTTGGAGGCAGAGAGCTCCAACCATTTCTGCTGTGTCTCTCTTACCTGTTAGTTCATGTCATGTGTTAGCTGCTCTACACTTGTCTGCAGTGAACACACTTAACCCTCAGGTTTGCAGTCCCTGGAGGAGAGGTGGGAACTTGAACATAACCCTGCATCTCAGCTCTCTCTGCCCTCTCCAAGTGTATTTCTTTCTCTCTCATGCTTCGAGTAATCCTCTGGCTCAAACTTAAATTTTGTAATTCTTCTCTTCTTGCACCTGGCACTAATTACAGGTGCCTCAAATGTTGTGACCCTGAGATTCTCTTCAATTAAATAATGACCAGTGATCATTGGTCTGGTGTTCTTTTTAAAGTAATATATAAACTACATCAATAAAAGTATTTTGGAGGAAAACAAAGAATCTTTAAAAATCATTTTGTGGTCTATGTCCAGGAATCTAATGATGAATTTCAAGCTTCCTCTAAGACCCTTTGAAGAACTTAATTCTAAATATTCTGAATTGCTCTCAAAAACTCATGGTTCTTCTGGTGTTTATCCCTTGTCTTCACAACAGTTCAGTTCCCCTAAAAACTTTATAGTGCTTTACTTTAATAACTTCCAGCCTTACAAAACTTCTGTTGAAGCCTAGAATACTAAGCACTGAAGATAAGTTTTTTGCATTAATCTTTCATGTTTGCTCTGGTAAGTCCATGATTTTAGCCATGCTGTTACTCTTCTGTAAATACCCACTGTATTAGAATACTGTAGACAAAATATATTCTAGTTGACTGAATATCTGCCAGTCCCACATAAATTACCTTTGTCTCTCTCTCTCTAAAATCTGAAATCATATTAAACATAAACTCATTTAAAATAAATAAAATAATTTATTTAAAAATAATAAAAAAAAGAGGAGTGATGCTTTCTGGCTCGATATCTTTGCATTGAATTCTGAATGATAACAGCATTTAGTACTGTTGTGAGAGTGCAGTGGAAGTTCTACATACAGTGAACACATTTGTGTCTCCACTCTGTCCTGTAGATCCAGTTCAGAGAGAAGGTACTATGGACAGCCATCACACTCTTCATTTTCTTGGTGTGCTGCCAGGTAGGAATCAATGTTGTCTGTGGTCAGAAAATGTGTGTTCTGTATGTAAAAAGCACACTGAAAGTGTGACACATTCTTGTTTCATGTTGACCTACCAGTTTCAGGTTTTATTTTTATGTTAAAATATTTAAAGTTCAGTTCAAAAGTCTTGGTTCTCTGAATTAGTCTTTATTGTTGATCATAGATGTTTTTAGAAACGAATACTTTTTATTTAGTCACAAATACATAACATTTTTTTCTTGTTACAAAGGTCCTGTTAAATGATGATAATGGCTGCAGGGTAAACAGCCAAGATAATTATTTATTGAGCAGCATAAACAAACTGAGCAATTCAATGCATTGTTTACCCTCTGTTCATAGCTACATTGAAATTTTAGCACTCACAAGTGTGAAAACTAAATCGCAGTGACTTTTTACCAAATTCCTCTTCAACAGGCTGATAGATTGTAAAGATTGCAGGAAAATGTTTTTGTGATGTGTTTAACTTGACATTTAGAACTTGTTTTTTGTGAATATCCTGGTAAAGTTGTTAGCTAAAACCCCTCCAAAATGCCTGTCTTTGTAAACATTTTTGTGATCTTTATTACTCATAGTTGTAGGCGTTCCTAGAACCTGTGCTTGGGTTGTAAACAGTGGAGGTTTTTTCCTTTTTCTTTAAAGAATACCTGGATACTGAAGAAAATGAGAATCCATGTATTACTTGATAAACATTTTTTTAGAACTTGTAGACCTCTTGGAAGATTTAAAATGAACTGTACATTTCAGAATCAGGGTTTTTAGCTTATGTTTATTAATGCAGCCATTGCAGACTGCAGAGCTATAGTTTAATAGTTTTTGGTGTCAGCTCTGAAGGACTGCTTAAAGGCTAAAACCCAGCTCTTGTTTTTTATGGAAGGAGGAAGTGGGAATGATACTAGAGCTAGAAAGTAATGTAGTTTATCTGTGTTTATCTGTAGCAGCTGAATGTATTCATAATTAGAATTTTGCATCTAGATGAGAGATTATAGTAGTTGTATAAGGAAAACAGATGGTGTAGACGAGAGTTTTCAGAAATTGATCTCTTAGATTGCCTGGATTCCTACTCCACTGTTTTGGTGATTAGGGAGATTAGGAAGCTCTATTTATTAAAGAGCTCAAAATCCTTCAATATTGACATACAGAATATTGGAAGCTTTTTATGAACTTGTCTAGCATTGACAGTTCTCTATGGGATATTTCAAAACATATTTCTGTCTCTAGAATTTCAATATTTAAACTTCTTCTTTCAAGGGTTTCTGTTTTTTTCCTGCAGAAGGGTCTTAGTTTAGTTCTCTGAGTTATGCCCCAGTTGGAGGATTAAAGAGCTGGTGTCAGTACCTCCAATTAAATTTAAAAAAAAAAGAAACAGTGTAACAGTTGAACCATTACATGTTAAGATTTTTGTACTAATGCATGCTAATTGTGTGTATCTGTTTAATGCTGTTGTGCACTTTGACAGATCCCTTTGTTTGGAATCATGTCATCAGATTCTGCAGACCCCTTCTATTGGATGCGAGTCATTCTTGCATCAAACAGAGGTTGGTACTTCCTCCTTCCTCTGTTTTCTGTCGGGATAAACAGACCAGGAGGAAAACAGTTGGCTGTTAAATTCCACACAACCCAGATGTCAGGTTGGAACACTTTGCAAAGTTCTTAACACAGATGTAATTAAAATCAGTACTTAAGGAGTGCTTCATCTTAGGAACAGGATTTGAGATGCAGATGAGATTAATATTGATTCACAAGTTTTGGGATGATTCCATTCAGGATTTTAGAGCAGTCCCTTTCTAGCTAATATAATGATAAATAATATATGGGACAGGGAATCTTCTGGCTTCCCATTTAGGAGCTGCACTAATGTGCAGTACGAGGGTGTTGATTAGGAAATGCCTCACCTGTGCAAGTCAGTTACACTCAGTAATAGTTTGGCAATGTTATGGGTGAGTAATTTTCTAGGTGGGAAAACTAAAGGCAGAGATCATTAGGCATAAAGTTTAGTGAAACCAAACTAACTTATTTTGGAACAGTAAAGTGGAACGCAACCAAATGTATAAGAAAATTCAAGCTAATGCTAGAAGTCTGAAACTTAAGATGGGTGACCAGTCATGCCTGACTCTAAATGAGGACACTGATCTCATCTGTAGCTTGGAAAATTGGCTGGAAGTAAGAAAATCACTGGAACCCTCTAATGTGAAGGTACTCCTTACTTAGGAATAGCAAATTTTGTCACACCAGTGAGGATAGCAAGGTAAAGAAGTTCTCTTCTTCCAACTCTACTTCAGAAGTTGCAGAATTTGGTGTGTCCCTAGCCATGTATGATACTAATATGCTGTCCACTACCCAAACAGAATGGTAACAGTGGCCAAGAAAAGGCTAGAGAGACTGAAAGCAATGAAAAGCAGGAGTGGGAAAGTGAATTTTCACTTAAGTCAACTGATTAGAAGTCAATGGAGGATGTGAGGTGAATGCTAAAGTTTTTGACATCCTAATTTTCTAGCTGCTGGAGGAATAGAGATTTCCATGAGAGGTGATGTAAGCTCCAGGATACAAGTATGAAAGAACCAAATTATAATAATTACTTTAATGCTTTCCCTCTTTGAATTGCATACATTTGGGAGTTGATACCTCAGTGACATTGTGCCAGTGAGTTGGCAGAGTAAGAGCATGTTAATGACAGTCTTTGTTTTGTTAAGAACTAATTTAATCCTAAACTCTTGACTGGAGTCAGTGATTCCAAAGGCAGTGTTCTCAGAAACTGTGGATCTGCATTATATTTTTTTGGTCTGCAAAATTAAACTTCTGGAAAATGTGACATTGAAACACTGACAAGAATAAACAACCAGGGACAAGATCCTGTCCAGTGAAAGGTTCCTTGAGGATATGCCAGAAAAGCTGAGTTCAGTGTGCATTGGCCTTCAGTGTTAGCATGGTTCCACAAAAATATTTGTAGTTAAAAGCTACATGGGTTTTCCATGCTGCCTTCAAAATTACAGATTTCAACACAGCAGCCTTTTGTGAGGCCATAACTGTCTGTGTTTTGTCATACCTGTACAGGAATATACATATTGGAAGCATTATTAAAAGTATTCTTTATAGGTCAGAAACCTTTCAAGAGACCTAATGCTTTGGGAGAGGTGCTTGAATGGCAATTTTATTAATTCTTCTTCTTTTTTAGGCACTTTGATGGAGTTGGGTATCTCACCCATTGTGACATCAGGTTTGATCATGCAGCTGCTGGCAGGAGCAAAGATCATTGAAGTTGGTGATACTCCAAAAGACAGAGCCTTGTTCAATGGAGCTCAGAAATGTAAGCAGTGTTCCAATTAAAATTACTGAGTGTATTCTTATTCTTGGGAAAGCAGCCTGCCTAAGTGATACTAGATATGAGATTTCTTTGGTAGGTGACTTCAGATTTTTTTAAAGGATTTGCTTTCTCTCTTGTTTTAGTATTTGGGATGATTATTACCATTGGGCAAGCCATTGTGTATGTTATGACTGGAATGTATGGAGATCCTGCTGAAATGGGTGCTGGAATTTGTCTTCTTATTATAATTCAGGTTTGTAATGAGCTATTTTGTGTGTAACTGAGACTGGTTAGAGACAGTATAGCTGGAAGGAAAAATCTTTCTATGTCTGGGTGACTTAAATTTATTTATTTTTAATGCTGTAAAGCATCATCATTGTATCTGTCTAGATATGAGAAATTCTAAATATTCCATAAAGGAGGAGAATGCTGGGATAGTTAATATCAAAAGTATTTCAGGTAGGAGTGGCTGCTTAGTTGTAAATACAGGAATTGGTGGACTTAGGGAACAGTGGCTGCTGTTCAGTGCTGTGGGGGAATTCTCACTAAATGGCACAGCTGCAGCTTTGAGACATTCTCCTGTAAAGAGCAGTAAATGCACAAACTTAAACATTGTTTTAGAAAAAAAGTGCTTATTGAGTAATGTTTGCTGTGTCTGCCTTGAAAAAAGGCACAGAGCTCATTGCCAGGTGAGATGTGCAGGCCTTGGTTTGTGAGAGGGCAGAAACACTGCATGAATGACATTTAGATTAAACACTTAATGATCAGCCTCCAACATGATGAAAATACTGAAGCAGGGAATGAATACAACTCTTGACTTGATTTATTCTTGTTTCTGCTCAGTTTTGTTTCTTTTCTCACAGCTCTTTGTGGCTGGTTTGATCGTGTTGCTGCTAGATGAGTTGCTACAGAAAGGTTATGGATTGGGGTCTGGTATTTCCCTGTTTATTGCTACCAATATCTGTGAAACCATTGTCTGGAAAGCTTTCAGTCCCACTACCATCAACACTGGCAGAGGTACGTGTGCTCTTACAGTCAGTCTCAACATGTTTCAGTGGGTGTTATAAACTTTCAGATGCTTATTGGATGGCATTTAAAGAAAAAGGTTTAGTGTGTGGTGATTGGCTTCTGAAGTCAGTTGTCCAATTAACATTGAAGATGAAAATGTCTGACTTACAGGGAGATCAAAAGTTTGCCTCTGCTGATTTGAAGTGCAGCAGTTCAAATTAAAATTTTTGGATTTCCAAACTGAAATAAGTCTTGTTT
The DNA here is from genome assembly GCA_013397915.1 of Daphoenositta chrysoptera. Taxonomy (NCBI): domain Eukaryota; kingdom Metazoa; phylum Chordata; class Aves; order Passeriformes; genus Daphoenositta; species Daphoenositta chrysoptera. Next base: position 241,015 of record VZRO01000325.1, on the reverse strand, counting down.
TAGCATCACTTAGTCCATGGAAATAGAGAAGATAGGAAATACTGTCCATTCAGAGGAGTTGTTTGTGATCCAGCTCTTGTTTGTGGCTATAGGATACTTCTGTAGTTGGTGCCTCTGAGTTACTTTAGGCTGGTTTGATTCTTCAGAGGCTGCAGTCTCTTTATTCCTCAGCCAGTCTTTGACAACATCTGGTTGTTCTGAGACCCCTGAAATACCACCTTAAGATACAGCATCAAGGAATTAAGTCGTTTATTGCATTCATTTGAAATCCTGAGCCATGTTTTTAGTTTGCTTTCATTTGAACCTAATTCTCAGTAGTTCTGTTGCATTTTTATTAGTGTTCTTCTAAAAGTTATTTTTCATCTTGTTTATTATTTCTTCCTTCCAAACATCCTCCTGCTCCCAGAAAAGAAAGGAAGAGAGTATTCTTCCATGTGTGTGACTTTGATGGGTTTTTTGTCTTTTCTAACCAGGAATAATGTATTTTTAGATCATTCTACATTCCATAAGCTAAAAAAGAGTCCTGTATTGTAACATATTTGTTATAACAGGATCTATGTCCTATTGTATCAGATTTTCTGCATGTCATACTTAAAATTCCCAAAGGAAAGGAACTTTTTTAAAAATGCTTTTAATTAGGAGATTAACCTTTCTTTCCCTTTTTTGCTTCAGGAACAGAGTTTGAGGGTGCTGTGATTGCATTATTCCATCTCCTGGCCACACGAACTGACAAAGTCCGGGCTTTGCGGGAGGCGTTTTACCGACAGAATCTGCCCAATCTCATGAACCTGATTGCTACAGTGTTTGTGTTTGCTGTAGTCATCTATTTCCAGGTAAAACTGCAAAAAACAGCAGCCCTGCAGGAGGTGCACGTGGACCCTGGACACTGCAGTCACTGGGAAAAGATGGGGAGGTTTAAGCCAGAGTAACTGATGTATTTTAGCTTTGAGTAAGGAACTCCTTTTATTCCAGTGTTGTTATTTCAGTAACAATTACCTCTGTGACTGTAAAGCTGTTAAATTTTACAGCAGGCCTACTTGCACTCCCTGTGTAATCTCACATTCCATTAAATGCCATACACATTGTGAGGATATTTTTAAGAAAAAGGATTCTGGTACTGCAGTCGTTGCATCACACCAATAATATTCTTAATATTCATCATTGACTTAAAAGAATACTTTTGGACAGTGCTGGAGAACTTTGCTACTTTGGGGTGTGTATGACACAGATTTGTTTTAGAAGACTGCATAGCTTATCAGTTTTTCCCTAATTTTCTTGAAACATTTAATTAGTGTTTCTTTTTAATTCTAAGTATCTACTAAAATGGACACTAAAGGAGGATCCATAAGGAGATTGGCGGGGGGGGGGGGGCTGGGCTAAAATGTGATTTAAAAAAAATTTTTTTTAAGTTGTTGAGTTTGAGTGCTGGCAAAAAGAAAAAAAACCAAAAAAAACAACAAAAAACCCCAGGTTTTCAAGTCCATGTGGTTTGTCTTGGGTGTACTCAGAAACGATCCTGCCCCAGAAAACAGAAAACTGGGCTGATTACACAAGAGCCTGCTGGTAACTGGCTACTTCAGTTAGAAGCCATTGCAGGCTTTTATCAACCCCTACTCTAGAAAATGTATTTTACAGGAGTACCAGCTAGCAGATGAGAAACCAGGCTTATGTGAAAAGAATGTAATACAACCAACCAGTAAAAACTTTAAAATCCTTAAAATTTGTAATCCAGACTGTAGCAGAAAGCCTTTGGGCTCTACTATCACAGACCTTGCAGTCCATGTTTATCTAGCAAGAACTGCATGGTCAGGAATAGCTTTGGGGTGTACTGGGAATTCCTTGTGCCTTGGAAGTTGACCATTTGTGTTCTTTGCCCCAGGGGTTCCGAGTGGATTTACCCATCAAGTCTGCACGATACCGTGGGCAGTACAGCAGCTATCCCATCAAGCTGTTCTACACCTCCAACATTCCCATCATTCTGCAGTCTGCCTTAGTGTCAAACCTCTATGTCATTTCCCAGATGTTGTCTGTTCGTTTTAGTGGCAACTTCTTGGTGAATTTACTGGGGCAGTGGGCAGTAAGTATTTTATCACGTTTTAGCTGCATAAAATTATTTGCATTTTTACTTCGATGTGAAACCTTGGTATTTAACCAACTGGAATACTTAGCTTTTAATATTTATATATAAAAACTGTTATAAATATTGAAGAGGAATTCCTTTATAAATACAGGACAGGAATGTGGGAAGTCTGTGAGAAAACTAACTGCCTTTTTCTTCCCCTCTCAGGATGTCAGTGGAGGTGGCCCTGCTCGCTCTTACCCCGTTGGTGGCCTCTGCTACTACTTGTCCCCTCCAGAATCCATGGGTGCAATATTTGAGGATCCTGTCCATGTAATAGTTTATATCATATTTATGTTGGGATCCTGTGCATTCTTCTCCAAGACTTGGATCGAGGTGTCTGGCTCATCAGCAAAAGATGTAGGTGTTCTACCTTAATTGTTTTCAAATGGTGCTTGTGGTTTAGAACTGACCAGCTACTGACTGATGGTTGTTATCCCAGTAAACATCAAGTGACAGTGAAACGCTGCAGCAGTTTCATAAAATAATGTTTTTTGCAGGTTGCCAAGCAACTCAAAGAACAGCAAATGGTGATGAGAGGCCACAGGGATACTTCAATGGTTCATGAGCTTAACAGGTAAGGAAATGCTGACTTCCAGGTGGATGGTGGAGAGTGCTGGGGAAGTGCCAACCAGAGCAGAGATTCTCAGAAAAATCTGATACCTCTTTCCACTGCAAAAGGGAAGAGTCTTCCCATTCAGCTGTTGCCTTTCCTAGTTAGGCAAAAGAAGTTGCAGCAGCAGATTAGAGATTAACCTGTAGTGTCTTTTTCTTTAAGTGGCATGAGAGAATTTGAGTTGAATCTCTTCCATGTTTGTAAAAGATAGATACCTTGATTTTTACGTTCTTCTTTCCTGTTTTTTTCCTTTTTTACAGATACATCCCTACAGCAGCTGCATTTGGGGGTTTGTGCATCGGTGCCCTTTCAGTACTGGCTGACTTTCTAGGAGCCATTGGCTCTGGCACTGGCATTCTGCTTGCAGTCACTATTATTTATCAGTATTTTGAAATATTTGTAAAAGAACAGGCTGAGGTTGGAGGAGTAGGTGCATTATTTTTCTAGATGTCCAAATATTTCATGGTTTGTGTGAAAGGGAAAGTATTTTGACAACATGCATCATTTAGTCCAATAATGCTATTTTCTTTTTACTTGTTTTCAAGTGCTACGTGTCCCATTACTGTAATGGGCATTGAGCAATGCCTGTGTGCAGCATTAGTACCAGCTGCCTTAAGAATAAAGTTTACATTATCTTGTTTAAGTATTATCTAGTGTTGCCTGTAATGCTGGAAACAATTCATCTACCTTGCTGTTCAGACACTACTACAGTGAGATGGTAAAATGTATCAGTTTGAGAGCGGTAAACGTCTTTGCACACAGCAGTAAAATGTTAAATTAATTTCCCTGTCCCTAATAGGAAAAAAAACCCACCTGAGTTCAGATTGCCACGTGCCAGTATTCCTGACAAAATTTATTTGTATCTGTATTTTACATTAATTTTTTATACTTTTATAAAGTCGCATTTCCCCACCGCTGAACTCAGCAGTCCTTATTCCTTTGTGGTGCCTCCACCCAGGCACCTTTCTCTGAGCTCCGAGGGTGGGTGAGCAGAGATTTTACCTGAGCTGATACTCATCTCACCTGTGAACTGGCTCTGTGCTGGAGCTGCTGTGCCCGGGGCTCTCGGGCTCTTGCCCTGCCCGGGGCCGTCGGGTTCTTGCCGCTGTCACGGTGGCCCGGCAGCTCTGTTCAACCATGTACTTGTGAAAACTGTGCCACTGAAACTTCATGTCCACTTTGCTTTTGTGAGTCTAAAGAACAAGGCCTGGTTCCTAAAGCAGTTCATAGGAGGGAGAAGGGGGAACGGGGAGTTCCTGCTGAAAATTTGTCGCACTTTACAGCGGCGATGTAACAACTGTAAGCGTTAGACAATAAACTTATTTAATTAAACTCTCTCTTGTGTCTTGCCTGTGCCAGATGTAATTCGTGTGCAGATAATTTCTAACAAGCCTTGATAGGGAGGTAGGTCTAGAAGGCTCCCTTTTCTCCTCTTTATTTTTTTTCTTTCTAGAATATAATTCTGATTAATTTTTAGCAGCCTCAATTAAAAACAAATCTCAAGATTCCTCCCCTTAAAGTCACTGAGCTTTTCTGCTCTGCTGTAATCAATTACTTTTTCCCTTTGATGTCACATTTCTTCTGTTTTCTCTCATGCTTAGCTTGAAAATAACTTTGTGTTGTTTGGAACCAGGGTGGTGCAACACCAACCAGAGTTAACTAAGCATCTTTCTTACACTGAATTGTAAGTGCAGGGAGGAATCTATTGAGACACAAGACAATCTGAAAATTAAACAGTATTTTTATTACGGATGTTCTGTCAAGGCTTATAGACAGAGCAGTTAGGAGAAATGCTTTTTGTCGGTTACATAATTCCAAATAAAAAGATCAGACTCATTCCACAAATGCTTTTTCGTGCTCTACAAGTAAAGCAAAGGACCTTGATTACAAGAACAGTTGTACTTCTAAGCCATCCGACCTGGGCAGTTTTCAACTGAATTCCCACTGTCCAGTTCTAGAACTTCATAAAAGGAACTTGGAGCGGTTTTTCCGCTGCGCGCTTCAGAGCCAACGCGTAAGTATAAACCCTGGCATCTACTGCCAGGTGCTCCTCTGCTACCAGTTCTGAAAACAAAATAAAAGAATTAGGAGATCCTGTTGAAACCTCACCTTTACAGAAATGTAAGTCCTTGCTAAAATGAAGATGTGTAGCATTCCAGACAGTGCGAACACCTACTGCTATGACTGACTCTCATACCTGGCCAGGTCTCTCATGGCGTTTTGCTTAACATACTGTATTCTAGGATGAGAAATACCACCAGGAGCCCTGACAAGAAAAGGGATTCTTGATGCTCAACTTAGTGCATTTAATGTGTCAGAAAGCTCTTACCATCAATCCTTTGCAGCAGGTCGTTCTTTGGAAGTGAAACAACTTCCACAAATTCTAGGAGAGAAAAAAAAGATTTACACACCCTTAAATTAGTGAACAGTAGAGAAATTCACCTCTGTGTTCTGTTTCTTGCATTTTAGAAAGGGAAAGAAACTGACTAATGCTCATCACCATCCAAAACTTGAGAGCCTTCATATATCAAAAAAAGGTCAATTAAATGGGGGGAGGCAGTGACTGGGTTCATTAAAAAATGTGTTTGGCAGAAAGAAGCTGGGAAATAGTTGAGAAAAAAGTAGCTGACGGCTACAAAAAGATAAGAATCCTAAAAGGAGAAACCTCCCTTTTGAGAATGGAAAATACACGGTTGAAGAAGACTCTTGTTTGGCTTCTTCTGGTACAGGAATGGATTGGAGATGCATTTCAAGACCAAACCATCTCAAAGACAAAGGGTTTGTTCATGATGAATTCATGTTGGCTTACCCCTCCCCTGTCTCTCTGAATTATCTGTCTTTGGGGCTTGACCTACAGCTGTTGGGGGTTCATTAATTTGAATTTCCTGAAATACTGGTGCTATAGGTGCAATACTAGGAAAGATAATTGACGCAATCGTGCCCCACAGGAATTTGCATCTAGGCCAAAGTCAACCTCAGGCACGTTTGATTAGGGTCAGGAGATTACCCAAGCACAAATGAAAACCAGTTTTAACTGATTTTTTTTCTAAGCAAAACTTGCCATACGAAGATCACGCTTGACCTTACTGTCAATGGGAACACAGCCACATTACATACCTCCATCATCTGCAAGTGAAAAAAGAAGTAATAAGTTAAGGGATTGAAATACACTAGAATTTACAACTAAAAAGCATTTGATGGCTGACTGACTCTGAGTGACATAAAATACTTCCAGAGTGAAGCTACAACTGATAGCAGTATCTAGGTTCACAAGTGCTTATGGCCCTGACTGAAATGTGGCACTGAAATGTTTTATTCTGAGTGTGCCAACAGCTGACACTTCACATCTGGGCTTCCCCAGTGAATTCAGCAGAGATGCACTCTGCTCATCTAGGATGTGATTGGAAGGATGTGCAGCATCCAAATCAGAAGAGATGCAGTGGTGGGGTTGTTTTAAACCCACTGTTTTATCTTAACAAAATTTTCAAATAGATGGTACAAAACTCACCAAGGTTTTGCTTAGGTCTCGTGTTCTCAGCCTCGTCTCCGTTAATGACGACGCTCACGATGTGTGTTGTGCTGTTTGACATGCCTGGGTCCAAGCACAGAGCTGCCAACAAGCACATGGAGAGGGTCATGTTTCAAAGCAGGAGTCAGGCACCTTGACATTTTAACAAAAGCTTTCACAGAAATGTGTCTGATACAATAGGAGAACATTTATTTGGCAGACATTCATGCTGTAAGAGTAGCGAAAAATTTGTTTTCAGAGGTTCTTAGAAGTAATGTGTCTGTAACTCCCAGCTCTTTTACAGATCCCTGGTAAGACTTGTTTTCACAGCCGAATTTACTTTCCATTCCATATGCTAAAGATTTACTGTGAACTATCCCTTACAGACTNCCCTGGTAAGACTTGTTTTCACAGTCGAATTTACTTTCCATTCCATAGTGAACTATCCCTTACAGACCTCCTCAGTCTGTTGGAGTCTAATTTTGCCACCACCTGTCTCCAACCTCTCTCAATCCCCAGCATGCAGTTGTACCCAATAACTGAGAAACAAGTCTCAGCTGCAATGACATTTCCTGGAAATCCTAAGTAGCCTCACCTACCTTCTCAAGTTGGATTTATGATCCTCATTTTGCCTTCATTTTATCTTATGTAGGAAGCATAGGATTGGAACAATTACATTCAAATGATTTCTGAATTTACTCCAGTTACCCTCCTTTCTTCTTTCCAGTTGGAGAACCTGATTACTGTCACCTCCCCACAAGTATTGTCACCTCCCCACAGCTGACAGGAGGTTGACCTCTGCATCAGGCAGCCATTTTTTTCCAAGTTCACAGAGGCTGTTCACAGAAGTCCAGCAATTTAGACCTTTACACTAAAATGCCAAATCACAGCTTGAATAATTGGGTTTTGTGTAAAGGTTCTTAATTAATAGCAATTTCCTCCCTACAGACATCAAACTTTTACTTCAGACAGAAGTTCAGCAACTGATGCACATCAAAGACCAAAGTTTCACTTTTACAGCCATGAGATGCTACCCTGCTAATCTGTGTAGGCTTTGCTGCTTGGATTTCCCCTTTGGTTTAGAGCATTTTTGACATTTAGAGAAGCCATCAAGACAGAATTAGCTTTGGTGGGAAAAAAAAAAAATAGCAAATACCTGGAGTACATTCAATGACTTCCCCTTTGTACCCAGTTTCTTCCTTCAGCTCTCGAAGTGCAGCACTCTCTGCTGACTCGTTTTCCTCAATGAGGCCTGGGAGATACATAATACACAAAAACAATTAAAAGCCTCCCACTTAACTGCAATACCCATCCCAAGCTCTAATCAAGCTGTATGGAAGAGGGGAAACATCCTCACTGCTCTGTCTTTACAGAGGGATAAATGTTAGGAAGGATTCCAGTCCCTGGATTCATTATGGTGCTGCCCACATCCTCAACTGATTATCTACACAATCATGCTGCCTTCCCTAAAATGGGCATTAATATTTTCATGAGGGAGAGAAGCCAAATGCTTTGACTCTTAGAGAAAGGAGAAGTGGAGGGAATTTTCTCCAATCTGCTAAAACAAGCTTATTTTGGTTTTTTCCTTATCAAATATTCCTATTTCAGAATAGCACATGGAGCTCTGCACGGTTTTCCAGCTAGAGCTTCAACAAGATCACAGAATCAACTAGGTTGGAAAAGACCTTGGAGATCATCAAGTCTAACCTATAAAGTATATAAAGATTGACACTCCAAGCACATTTAAACACACTGACCCATATGTGACTGCTCCCAGTGTTTCAGCCACTTACCTGCAGGAAATTCCAGGCAGTAGCCATTGATTGGGGGCCTGAACTGTTTCACCAGCACAATGCAGTCGTAGTGCAGGGTTCTCTGTAGCACTGCTATCACTGCTACACCTGCAACAGAGATGGCAGACACAAGGACATGGAATGGGAGTGCAGCAGAAAGTGAGATTTTAGTGCCAGATCTGGAAAGGAACCCACACACTGCTACTCTGAGCAATGTTTAGATGCCTGCAGCAGAATCCTGAATGATGAATTTAAGCTCTTGGTATAATGCTTGGTGAGAGATCTCTAAAGCTCCCCAGCAAGTGAGAGGCACACATACCAAGCAAGACTGAGCCTCAGGGAAGGGCTCTCCTGTTTGGAAGCCTCTGTAGGGAACTCTCTCCTACACTCCTTTCCTGTGTAAATCGTGTCCCAAAGAGCCCCTTGGCCCCCAACAGCAAACCCAATCACCAGTTTGTGAGCAACTCAGTGTCAGGGTATGATATGATACCCATGATACCTTTGGAAGTGCTCCATCTTTTTAAAGTGAACACAGTGATCTTGGGAAAGCACTCCCACCAGTAAGGTTCTGATTCTTCAGCACTTCAGTTAGCATTTCATTAGCTCAGGGGTAAAGCCAGCTCTGCTGAGCTACCTGTTCTACAGTCTCATTCGTTCAGGAACAGATCAGCTCTAAATCTGAATTGTCAGCTTATCACAAGGACTTTTACAGGGAAAAAAATCAAACAAAAAAAGCCACCAGTGTCTTACCATCAGCTGTAACTCCCTTTTTGTTGCCAGTACGCTTTACAGTTTCCCAAGTTCTGTTTAAGCAGAGGAAAGAACAAATGAATACATAAATCATCTTCTACCCTTGCTACCTTCATTTAAAGCAAAATGTACCATTACACAGTGAGGTCTTGTAAGAAGCAACTGGCCTTAGGCAGGCCCTGTCATTCACTGGCACTATAAAATGTCTATAGCATAATTTTCTTTTGCCTACTTAAGGAGGGAGAGAGAAAAGAGTTAATTGTAGTTACACAAAAGATCCAATCTTGCTAACTGTAAGAGGATACTTTGCTGATGAACTGGGAGGAACTAGAGAAAGCAATCAGTACAGAATCTAACACATTAAGGGGAGGGAACTAAAGCCATGTTGTCACATCTACATAAACACAGCAAAACTAAAGAGTACAAAAGAATTGGACAGAAATAATAACACACAAGAGGACATAAATTAGTCAATAATATGCAAGATCCAGCACCACCAACATGGAAAAAAGATCCCTTAATGAAGAACCAGAAAAGCCACAGGATGAACTCCCTGATTGTCACAGAGTAGTTGCACACCTAGAACTTCCTTCTGTGTAGCATCTTCCCAAAGAACTGGAAATGCAACACAATCCAGGGTCCAACATGCCCAAGAGGATTTAGGAGCCGAATTCAATCCCAATGCTTGAACATCTGCTGGAGTAAATTTCTTTCTCCTGAAGAGCAAGAACTCTAAAGGATCCTCACAATGAACAGCTCTCATCCTGTGTGGAGTGCTGGGTTTGTAATGCTCATGTTCTCTAGCCTGGGGCCAGTCTGTACAACTGGGAATCTGCAACACCAGACAGGCAATTACCTGGTTTTCCCAAAGGGATCCGTGTAAGTTGTTTCTGCAAGCTTCAACCATTGTCTTTCTACGATTACCTGAAATAAAGAACTCTTAGTTAAATACATTATAAAATTAATCCCAAAGATTTGGGAGAAACAACACAACTATTTTTAGACTCTTTTGATGACTAAATTTCAGCATAATGACACATGCAGGAATGTGCAACAGAATTCCTGTTGCTAACATATAAAAAAAACATTTACTCTAAATTCTTGGATATGAATAAAAAAATAACCCCAAGACAGTAACTTTTCTTAACATGAGTTTAATAACCAAGTTTTGATGAATTCAGTGGGATTTTATGTACTGGAAAGTCCTCATTTTATAACTAGGATTTTGCAAGGGTAATGCATCAGCTCCAAAAGGTCTCTGGGCTGCACAAACTTTAACTTCACTGGTGCTCACGAGTGCCCCCTCAGCAGAGAGCACAGCCCATAGGCTGAGCATGCACGACTGAAAACCAAACTACCCTGAAACTTTTCTTGCCCTGACCTCAGACTGTAGCCTCCTGTTTCTGCAGCTGTGAGGGTGATACATACCTGCTCCTTTAGGATTCTGAGAGCTGCTGAGGGGGTGCTTGGCATTTACACTATGGCCAGATCTCTTTTCTGGGCTAAATGAGTTTATTTTCCCTATGATGTTTCCTCATCTTTTATGTAATTCATTTAAAAGAGAAAAATCCCTAGATATTAACCCCACAGTTTGCTTCTTTTATTGTAACTTGTTTTAAAATGAGTTATTTTTATTGCTTTGTCTATTACTTTGATGTGTAAAGAACATCTGCCTACAACAGCCCGAATGTGCCTTCTGAGAAAAAGGAAGAATCAAATAAGATCCCACTTTCATGGAAGATATTCCAGCACCAGACCACACAGTTACAGAACCACTTCTGATATAAGAGCCACTGGCAGAAAGAGGGTAAATACTTCTCTGTATTAAGCCCACAAAATTATTGAAAAAAATAAATAGCTTAAAATACGTAAGATCTGATTATAAACTTCCAGTGATACCAAAGAGTACATTGTTTTAAAAGAGAATAACTAAGAAACATTACAAAAAAACCCCCAAACAACAACAAACCAAACCAACAAAACCATAAAAAAACCCAAACAAAACCAAGCAAAAAAGAGGATAAAAAGAAAATGCTGCCTGCAAAAAACCCTGCTCTAAATAGAAAACCCAAAAAAACCCCACAAAAATTAAATCCTTTATGCTTGTGAAATACTCATACAAAACAAATGCCCAAGAGAAAAGACATAAATATAATCCAAACAAATCTCTTCCTTCCTTGTGCCTTGAAACTGGAAGAAATTACAAGACTGTGTTCACTCTATGAAGAACAAATAAAAGAAACCACATTTGTGTTGTAACAAGAGCAGGACACTGACAAACCTGCCTCAACACCAAAGATTAACTTCTAAGAATTCACTTAAAAGGGAACAGAAACAAATATAGGCAGTTTAGAGTGAAAGTCCTTCTAATAAGAATGAAGTACCTCCAGAATCCCTCCTTAGGACTGATATTACTCTTACTACTTCCTGACTGATGTCTTTGAAACAGCAATTATCTAAATTCAAACCCTTTCAGAAAACATAACAGGTGGTACAATCCTAAATGTTAAAGCAACCCTTAGTGGTTCACCATCTTAAAGAAACAGAAAACTGCTTGAAACAGAAAACTGTTACTGAGTTTCATAACCCACCAATTTGTAAAGTCTCTCAGAGATATCAGCATTATTTCTGAACACTGAAAAACCTCCTGAACAGACAATACAAGAAACAGAAGCAAAATCTGAAAAAAAGAGAAGCAGCTTAAAATAACGCAACACTGTAGATTTCTCTCTCCTCATTGACAATTTGTATAATTATTTCAACAAAGAGGAATGTCACATCTTTTAAACTCTCTGACAATCAGGAGGAAGTGTTTTGTCTGTTGAATAGGTTTTTACGAACATACAGCCTCTATAGCATTTTGTACTCTGCACTCACAAACTCACAAATAATTGTTATTTAACAACAAAACGTGTCAAACCCAAGCATGCTGTACCTCTTCCTTAAGGACGAATTGTTTGGCTGTTTTTGCAACTTCGGTGGATGTCTCAGCTGCCATTTTCAGGAATGTCAGGCTTTTCCTCTCCTGTGCAAAGTCCAGATATATATGAAACAAAATCAATATTTGCTTTCAGTGTAAAGTTAAAAGGTTCATTTCTGCACTGTAAATTAACAAATATAGCTTGTTGGAGAAAGTCAGGGACGTGTGATGGCAAGTTCAATTCATGTTTTCAGCTCCACCCAATGATTTCAGAGTCAAATAATTCAAAGGAGAAATGTAAATTTGGGCCAAATCCCTGACTTGCACGGTTTTAATAGTCCTATCAGCTATCAAGTAGCTGTGCTGGCTGAAGACATTTTTCTTAACAATTCAAATATCAAACACACATATAGACATTCATCCACTTCAGTCAAATTGTTTCATTCTGATCTGGGTGAAATGCTCTGTCAACAGTGTCTGGACAACAGGACTATGCACTCCACTGTGAAAGTGGGAAAAAACCTTATACCAAGAGGACTTCAGTGGTAAAAAATGTCTGCTATTAAGAATCCCAACTAGCCTACCTCCACCTTACATCACAAATAAACACGCAAATGACTCAATCCTTCCACTAAAAAACAAGGTCAAAAAGCTACACGTGTGTTGCAAGTCTATGCAGCACATGGGGCTGCTGTGACCACAGCACGTCAGCCTCTTACTGGAATGATGTGCCCAACACTGTGCAAAAGGCAGCATTTTCAGTAAAATATGCCCAATTCAAGGCTCTGCACCTGCAGCCCAGTGCCTCAGCCTGCATCTCCAGGAAGGTGAGATTATCCAGTCCTTCCATCCAGTTCCAGCCTAAAGGCACAGCAGGCAGCAGCAAAAATAAAGTATTAGAGACTGAGCCTGTGTCACTGTGAAACTACAGGGCACTTTCAGCACAGAAACTTATACCAGGGAAACCATCTCCAATATTAACTTAATACTGGAGTCCTGAAAATGGTCATGAATCATAAGCAAAAGCCAGTGAAAAGAAACAAAGCAGTTTAAACACCAGGAGAGATGAGATAATCTTAAAGATCTCGATCATTCATAGCATTGATGGTCATAAACTTACAATAAAATCAAAAGGAATCTTTCCATGACTGGATTATGGATTAATAAAGCTCTGTGTAGTCTCTATCAATGAACAGTACCAAAGTGTGTGAAGACCTTCTCTGTCACACCCAATTTTAGCACTTCCATTTTTTACTTCATCTTTATCCTTTAATGGTAACATCTGTTGCACATTTGTGAAACACGAAAGAGCCACAATCAGCTTTCCTACATACTGGATTGACATTTATTTCCACTAAGTAGTTAAAAGGAACAGGTAGGACTAAATATTTCTGTCTATCAGCAGGAGTAAAACTAAAGTACATGAAACCATTTCCTTGGTCTGTACACAGGGCTCTTTCTTAGGTCTTAATAAAGTGTTTTTAGATGAAGTAGGTCATAGAGGTCAAATGTGCAGATTGATTTTATGTAACATAAGTCTTCAAAAGAAACCCTGACCTGTTAAACCGAATTGTATTCCTTCAAACATATGTTCTACAATATTCTCTTAAAGCAATGAAGCTCCTTTTCAAAAGTACATAGGTTTATTTTCTACCTTACTGCTATTTGTATGAAAAAGTGCTCAGGAACCTCACTTGCTTATGTTCCAGTTTCTATCCCACTTCAGTTCAGTCAGCTGCCCCAATGTTTGGAATTCCCTTCTCCTTAGGATTGAAGAGTTTTATCTGTGACTCTCAAATACAAGATCAAGCTTTCCAGCAAACCTATGCAAAAGAAGCACAGCCCAGGAGAAACAGTCACAGGAAGCTCTGTGTGATGTCTTTAAAAACATAAAAACCCTACATACCCAGCTACAACAAATTCACCTCCTACATTTGGAAAGAATTACAGCCTTTTACATTGTCAATATAAATATATCAAAGTAGTAGAGAGTGAACCACAGCCTTGTTAAAGTTTTTTTGGATTGGGCTAAGTCTTCCTCTTTTACTCTCCCCTCACAGGAAATCCACTGATCACACTAATCCTTCTGCACAACTACCAGTGTATCTTTCTCAAACGTGCATTACCACAGTTGTACCATGAAAAAAACATACTAGAACCTCATCTCATGGCAGAAGCTGTTTTCACCACAGCTTGCTCTCTTCTGAGAGATTAAGGGGTAACTTGCTACTTAAAATAACGAAAAAAATATACAGTTTCAGTGGTTTGAATTATCACTAAAACCTAAAATGGGTGAACACCTCAAAGAGAGGGGAATGCTGATCTAGCCCAGCTTCTGTAGTTTGGGTCTCCTCCACAAGTGGGTGCAGTAACTCTACGTATAGTGACATTTTTTAAAGTTCCACCAAAACAGCATTTTTGTCCAGATTCAGTTGGCTGTATAGGAGTGAGAATTTCTGCTGTTAGAAAGCTGAAATAATATTTGGTTAAACGAAGGCTGCAACTCAGGCCTCTCAGGGTAGTCATGCTGTCAAGGATGGCAACATCTTTTGTTCATAAACAAAATTAGCTGCAACTGAAAATTAAATTTAACACTAAAATGTTAGGTTTCTAAAGGCCTATTTAGCTTTCAGAACATGCCTTGTCTCGCACTCCTCTCACAGGAAGGTTCTTCTATCTCATAAAATTCCCTCTGCATATAAATATGAGTTCATTTGAGTTAAAACTTCAATGCAGCTGATACAGCAGCCTGAGAACCTTGCTACCTGACTTAGCATTACATGAGCTCTAAGAATAGACATTTTTAATAGTTATAAATGCAATCTTAAGAATATGTCAAAGTGCCCACATTTATGAGCTGCCTTAACACAAATCAACAGCACTCAAACCATCAATTATGGGGAAAAATGAATGTTTTCTACTTCGGTAGTTTTTGTGCCTAGTATTACAGGGTGCTGCTGGCAAATCATGCTACTTCCTCCGTTTATTTCATACTGGGGTCAAATTCTGTCCTGAAAAAGCCATGCCATTTATAAAACATGTAAATTTATTCCCATTGCTTACTCCTTTATTAAGTGGCTTCCTTTCAAGGCAGCATCCAGACATTCTACAGTTTCCAAATTATCCTTCCCAGGAGTTAAAATCTTAAACCAACCGAGGTCCGTGAATCAGCTCAAGAGAGAAGCCAAGGAATCAGAACTATACTTTACTATTAATACTTAGATAGATGGACTAGCTTTTCTAAATCACTTTCCAGAAGACATTCTCTCATCCAAACACACATTCCAGCTGACAGCAAACAGATTTAATGCAAGCCTAGCAACGGGGTCCCACAGCAAGCTCAAGGTCAAACAAAATACAGGTTGTCTCATAAAGAATGTGCAAAAGAGACACTGGCAACATTTCATGCACGATTTAACCAACAGCACTCTGAGATATGTACACTGAAGATAAACATTATTAAAAATTCCTAAGGCACTTTAAACTTGTTACTTGCGATTCTAGAAACAAAATCAATTAATTAGCAATTAAGTTGATGGAAGGGAGAAAAGTAGGCGCAAAACGTTTCATTTTTATCATGGTATTTAGAAGCATGGATGACCCATTTAGTGCCAACTAAAATATGGACAAATAACTGCAGAGCAAACAACATCAAGGATTATCTCACATAAGCAGGAGAGGGTTAGAGCTTCATGTTGTTATCAAACTTCCCAACAGCTGAGGTGTCCCACGGCTGGGGGGGACATCCCCAAAGTGCAGATGTGAGAGCACACAAGGAAACATCGTATGGAAACATCACCATGCAAGGGACACGCAGCCACAGACACAACAGCTGAACCACGCGGCTTGAAAAAACCCCCACACTACTCTGTTAATGCCTGACTTGGCACTAAACAAAATGAAATAGCGGTTGATGAAGAACGTAGCACAAGCTGGCAACGCGGGCTCACAGCCCAGAAAGCCAAGGGGGTCCCGGCTGCACCCACAGATTGTGCCCGTCCCCCTGCCCTTGTGAGAGCCCACCGGAGCACCGCGCACAGCGCTGTGTCCCCAGCACAGCGAGGACATGGAACTGCTGGGCAAGGCCGGGGGGCCACCCAGCTGTGAGGGCACTGCAGCACCTCCCCTACGACACAGGCTGAGAAAACTGGAGAAGATTGCGCGGAGACCTCCGAGCACCTTCCAGTAAATGGAGCGGCTGCAGGGAAGGGGGAGAGGGACTGTTCATCAGAACTGTGGCGATGGAAGACGGAATAATGGGTACGAACTGAAGGAGGGAAAATTTAGGTTAGATATTAGGAAGAAACTGTTTACTCTGAGACGCCGGAACAGATTGCCCAGGGAGCTGTGGATGCCAGGCTGGATAAAGCCTTGAGCAACCTGGCCTCGTGTCCCGCCCACGGCAGGGGGTGACTGGAACCGGATGATCTTTAAGGTCCCTTCCAACCCCTTAGCATCCTCTGAGTCTCTGAAACAGCTCCGTACAGGGGACGCGCAGGCACAGGGAGGGCAGCAGAACCGGGAAGGGTAACACGTTACTCAGTTACTCCTCGGCTCGGGGCAGGGNGGGCGGGCCCGGTGCGCCGGCCATGGCGCCGGGCGGCGCCCGGAGCTGCGCGGGAGGTTCCGGGCGGAGCGGGAGCTTCCGGGCTGGGGAGGAGGAGGAGGAGGAGGAGGAAGGGGAGGATGAAGAAGGAGCAGGTGGCGCACTGCCAGTTCTCCGTGTGGTACCCGCTCTTCAAGGCCGTCACCATCCGCAGGTGAGGGCGGCGAGGGGGGCTGGGAGAGGCGGCGCGGGCCGTAGGGGAGCGGTGAGGGGTGAGGGTGGGCAGGGGTGTGGGAGGGGTGTGGGGCGAGCGAGGTGATCCTGCCCCTCCACTCCGCCCTGCTGAGGCTCACCTGGGGTGCTGCGTCCCGTTCTGGGCTCCTCAGAGCAGGAGGGACGTGGAGCTCCTGGAGCGCGTCCAGTGCAGGGCTGCGAGGATGATTAAGGGGCTGGAAAAGCTGCGGGAACTGGGCCTGTTCAACCTCGGGAGTCAAGGAATGGTTTGGGTTAGGAGGGACCTTAAAAATCATCTGGTTCCAATCCCCTGCCATGGGCAGAGACACCTTCCTCCAGACCAGGTTTCTCCAAGCCCTGTCCAGCCTGGCCTTGAACACTCCCAGGGATGGGGCAGCCACAGCTTCTCTGGGCACCCTGTGCCAGGGCCTCCCCACCCTCACGGGAAAGAATTGCTTGCTAATACCTATCTACACCGACTCTCTCTCAATTTGAACCCATTCCCCCGTGTGCTGTCACCACAAGCTCTTGTAAGTAGTCTTGCTCCGACTTTCCTGTAAGCTCCCTTCAGGTACTGGAAGGAAAAAGAGATGACTGAGAGAGAACTTCATTAATCCATGTTAATATCTAAAGAGGGGGTGCCAAAGGTTGGACCAGGCTCTGCTTGGTGGCGCCCAGCAATAGAAAGCAAAGGGCAGAAACATGCACAGGAAGGTCCACCTGAACGTGAGGAAGAACTTCTGTCCTGTGCAGTGACCAAGCACTGAACAGATTGTCCAGAGAGGGTGTGGAGTCTCCCTCACTGGAGGTGTTCCAGAACTGTCTGGATGCAATCCTGTGCCGTGTGCTCTGGGATGGCCCTGCTTGAGCAGGAAGGTTGGATCAGATGAGCCACTGTGGTCCCTTCCAACCTGACCCATTCTGGGATTCTGTGGGGCTGGGATGGGTTGGGTTGGAAATGATCTTGTGGTGGGGCAGGGTTGGGTGAGATAGAGGGGACCTGTGTGGGGCAGAGCTGGGGTGGAGGTGGTGAAGGATTGATTGAGCCATCAGCTGCAGTCCCAGGAGCTGGGGTCATGCATCTACACCCTGAGGGGGTGTTTTGGGAAGCCCTGGGGCAGGCCAGGTCCCCCTGTGCTCCCTGCTCTCCTGGGGTGACTCCGTGCTGAGCATTAAAAGATATCCACACTGTGTCTGCTATCCACATCCTGCTATCCACACTGCTCTTCCTACTTGCTTACTTAAAAAAACCTGACTGAATAGATCCAAACCAAGTGGCTGACTTGATGTTTTTGTGTATTTCTGGAAGGAAATAGGAGATTCTGCAGGTTCTAAGGTGCTGCTACAGGTCAAGAGACAGTTAAAAGAACTACCAGTAACTCAGGAAAGTCAAGACAGTTGCCCTGTTGGATCAAAAAGTGCTGACGTCATGCTTTTAGTAATCAGAGCATTTGATCTTCTATGTTTTTTAGTGCGTAGCACAGGCTTGTTTTTGGTACATTTAGTGATAGTCCTGCATTTTTGGAACATTGGGATGGTATAGGCAAATTTTGGGTTGGATTTCAGAAGGGAAACCTTTAGTCTGAGCAACATGTTGTCTCCTTCTCACAGGCTGCACACAATTTTACTTGGAGTTACTTAGAGCTTTGAAGGACTGGAGCATTTTTGTGTATTTCATCAAAAAGTTTTGTCCTATACCTACCTAGAGGGAAAATGGGCATTGCTTTTTGCGTGTGGGGTAAGATGGGAGAAACACTATGGAAGAGCAATCCTCTTAGAGGATAAAACATAGTGTTATTGAAGTATGTGCTATTAAAACCCCTAATTATTTTATTCAACTAAGTTTTTATTATAACAATTAATAATAAGGTACTGAAGAGATTTTCATATTTCTTCCAGTGTTATACTTCCCCTTCCAGAGAATGTGAAAGAATATTTGCTGGATGATGGAACACTGGTGGTTTCTGGAAGGTAAAGTGTGTTTTGTCCCCAGCCTCCAAGTATTAATGCTGTTTCATATTCACAGCACCATTTTGTATATACATATTGTACTGTGCATAATGGGTTTTTAAGTTTGACCAGTGTGACTGCAGTAAACCTCATACTGTGTGAGCATCTGAATGGGCTGACTGCTGTTAGTACAGCTTGATTTGCTGCTGCCTGAAGCAGATCCTAAAATCCATGAACTACAATTCATTCTAGACCAAGTGGACACAGACCTTTTGTTTTTTCTATGCCTTTCCTTGTGGAGTGTTCCAAGCTCTGGAATGCTCAGCTGCTGGTTTGTGTTTGGTGCCTTGGATCTGGTTAGGTCCAGTTCACAGGCTTGACCTGTCCTGTGCCAGTCCAGGCGTGAAGTGACATTTCCTGAGTTTAATTCTCAATAAAATAAGCTATATACAAACTCAGTAATTAGTAACATTTTATGTAATCATTTGCATACGTGTAATGCATGCATATGACAGAGCTGAATGTCCTGTATGTACACCCATGCCAGGATTTTGGATGGAGAAGAAAAGAGTGAGGTGGATAGATAGCAGGAACAGTTGGTAAGAACCCAGGCCTTGCTCTTTGTGTTCTGCTTGGGATCTCACTGTGTGGTCTCCTTGTGAAATGGTTGCTGCATGCATCTTGTTAATGATCAAACTCAGTAATCAGTCCTCACTCCATGATTCCCTAACTGGTAGTTTGCCCCTTGCAGAGCAACCAGTGAGGCTGTGAGTGAAAGGGAGCTTTGTCTGATTTATCAGGTATCAATTTATATAAAAATTGAAGCTGTTTAAATGCCATGTAAAGACTTCCAACTTTAATTTTTAATTTAATTTTTAATTTCTAAATTCTTTTTCTTATTAAAGAGTATCCAGAAAATTAGAATTGTTTAATAAACCATTTTGGATCAGAAGTAATATTGTCACCTGCTTCTGCAGAATTGTGCAATTTATTTAGCAGCAGCTGTTTATTTTAATAAGCCTTCAGAAAAGCTGAATTTGAGGGTTTGACTTAACAGCTGTGTTCTACAATTTTGCTGTCTTCAATGGAGTAATGGACAGCTGTAAGATTACCTTAAATTACATTTTTAAGATGTTTGCAATTGAAATCTGTTTTAGAAACCATTTTTTCTCTGAGTTGAACTTTCTTAGCTAGAAGTGAATGTGATCTCCCTGCAGTCAAGGCCAAGATTGCTCATAACCTTCAGTGCACCCCCATTTGACCTCTAGATCTCAAAAACTGGATCGATGGTTTAATTCCCATGGAAGTGCATTGAGGGACTGCAGAGACTCAGCTTGTCTAAGAATTTACTTTTGGCAGGGATGAACATTTGACCTTGCCCTGTTTGCTACACTGCCCACTTTCCATAGGATCTTCTTTTGTCTGTATGCTGAGTGTGAGAACATTTTCTTTTCAGAGCCAGAAATGCACAGGTCAACATTTGAAACTCAAGATTTATGAATTTTTACGTGGAAAGGGAGTATGGAGGCAAAGTATAATTTAAATTGAACTTGTATAAAAAAAAAAGTTCAATTTGTGTTTGTGTCAGGGTACAGTAACGTTGGAAAAGAATCATTAACTGGGTGTTGAAAAGCTTCAGTTACGGTGTTTCAGAGCAAAAGCTGATCTGCTAATTTGAAAGAAGCAAAGTGTTCAGGGTAGGACTTAGGCCTAATGCCAGGGTGTTTGGTCTTCAGTTTGTAGTACTGGCTTGCTCTGATTTTTCTCTGCCAGGGTTTTGAAGTTTAATCTTCTTATGAAAACATTTTGAGATCGACAGCTGGAAATACTGCGGAAATATAATGGATATGGTCAAGTGAAACTCCATTGCTTAATGGTTTTTTTCCTGTTAATTTTTTGTTTCAGAGAAGATCCACCAAGTCACACTCAGGAGGGGAGTGATGATGCAGAGGAGATACAGGTCAGTGTAAAATGCAAGTTAATGTAAAGTCTCTTAAAAAAAATTTGAATGTATAACCTTTTCTGCATTATTTATAGGTGTGGAGAGAGTCCTTCACAGAAATAATTATCATGTGGTAGTTGCAGTGAAAAACATAGAAATATGATTAATTATGCTGTGACATCAGGGGAAGTTTAAAATATTTCTGTGATCTTTCACAGAAGACTTTTAATTTTTATTTCTTGATAATTACATTTGTAATAATGAGTAGGGAATGTTGAAATTGAACATAATGCTGTTTCATGCCTTGAAAAATTGGGAGTACATTTGGAGTAGTTACTTCAAGGAACAGTGAAAGTTTCTGAGGCCATAATAACTCAGAAGGCCATTCTAGAAGAAAACCACTGAAAAATGTTGTAAGTACAAGGTGACAGAAGGTACAACAAGGAGATGAAAAAGAAATAAAAGTGAAATTAATGGATTGTGGGTCTAAGGATGGAAGTGCTGGAGCTGGAGACAAGCTCTAGATAGGGAAGACTGAGTTCTGAAATGTCCATCTTCCTGATCTAAATCACAATTGAAATATACAGGTATCTTTTTATCAATACTTTAGAGTAGTACTTCTGCTGAATATACAGTATTTTTCCTGTCTTACTTTACAGCCAAAATAATTGCAGGATGCTGATGTTATGCTGTCTGGGGCAATGATTTGATCTACATGTTGTAGGATGTTTGATGTTCTCATAAATTATAAAGGATGTCTAAGGAAACTGGTAACCTTTGATTTGTTCTTACTTTTAACAGTGGTCAGATGATGAAAACACTACAACACTTAAGGTAAGGTCCTGTAAGAACCCAATGTGGGTTCATCAGCAGTTTCCTTTCTTCAGCCTTGTGATACAAACTTGTTGCTGGTTAGAGATATCTTTTGCTGTATTTAACATTTTTCAGACCATTTTAGGTGGATGGCAGTGTAGATGTCTGTAACTTCAAAAAAGGTTTGCTGGCTTAATTTTATTTAACTAAAAATAAAACACTTTTCTTCATCCCCAACAATCACACACTTGTTAGACTATAGGAAATGAACTGAAGTACAGCTCTAAATATAGCTGTCTTTCATTTTCACCACTTCGAGTATCTCCAAATTATTTAATCAGGCTGGATGCAGAAGAAACTAAGCTCCTGCAGCTCAATCTTCACAGCTCTTCTCTTAATGTGCCATTATTTCTTCCTAAGTACATCTCTTTTTATATTTTTTTTTCTTCTCCTGTCTTTATGGTCTCTTTGCACTGTGCTTGGCATGGAATGAGGGTCATAATGGATGCAAACCAGGTTTCCTTGATCTTTTTTCCATCTTTTTTTTAAATTTGCTGTTGCCCTGTCCCTGTCAGAGTTTAAAATATTCGTGGCACTTGTCTGCCATTAATAGTGTGACTTCAGTCCTTTAGCTCCCTAGTGTTCATCCTGGTGTGGAATTGCTCATGTTGGATTAGGTGCCATATAATCACAACCCTGCTTTGAGTGTGCTTCTGCTAGCACAGAATTTACAGCCTAGAGTTTAAAACTAACACATTTCACATTTGTGCACACTGATTAATCTTCAGTTCAAATACTTCACCTTTGATAAACTAGATTCCTTAAATTGTAAATTATTTAAAACAAGGATTTTAGGATCCATCTTATCATTTGCAAAGCTCATGGTAATAATGCTAAATAAGTAATTCCAGAGTTTTGAATCAGGTTCTGTTATAGTATAGAACACAATAAGGAAATACATAATCAAGAGATATTTAACCTGTCAGAGGAGCACAGGTCAAATGACTCTATTGTATCTAGGTAAGTCTATAGCTTCCTCAGGAGGGAAGTGGAGGGGCAGAAAATTCTGTTTTTAAAATAACTTGCATTAATATTGATGGTTACAAAGTCAAGCATTCACAATTCAGGATATTATGTAGTCTAGCCTGTTTATGCAGTTGTAGAACTTTCCTTGTGTGTATATTTATCCCTTGTGTTAATCAAATGACACATTGGTAACATTTTCCCAAGGAGGCTTAGTATGTGCTGGTATTACATATATAGTAGGACTCCTGATTCCTGTCAAAACAAGAGGAGCTTGGATCAGAATGCAGTGGATGAAGAGTTTTACTTCTTGCAGGAACAGTTTCTAGAAAGTCTAAAAATAAGAGAAGTGGTTTTTTCAGTTTTCCAAGTGTAGTTTCCCATGGAGACTAGGTAATGTATGAAGGGAAGGTTCAGAATGTTTGAAGTTCAGTCTAGGTCACTGCACTAAAATGTGAGAAGGTTTTTTTAAGTGTTTGCATTCGGGGAAGGTGCAGTGAGGAGATGCCAGAATATATGAGGTTTTTTATTCACTTGTATGGTTGTGAGGGTTTTGTTGTTTAAGAGGCATCAATTAGCTTTAGCCTAGAAGTTACCTTTGAACTGAGTTGAAAAATAAACAGAAATAGTGTTCTCATATACTTCTTGCTATAAATCCTGTTTCATGAAAAATCTTTGACATATGCTTGAAATCCTTTCATATTATTTTAAAGGTCAGCAACCTGGGTTTTTTTCTGTAGCACCACATTCAGGGTAGAGTTTGGAGCAACTTGAAGAGTTGGGGTTTTTTTTACCTTGATCTTACATTTTCAATGTTCTTTGCAAGCCAAGGTTTTCTAGTCTAACCTTTGCAGTGTGTCCTCTATTTTGAATCAATATATTGTTAAGCAGCTACTTTAAGACCTAATTTAAGAGCTGATTGGTTAAAGTATTACTAACATTTTATAAAGCTAGAGCTTAAATGAAGAGTTGTCACTCAAATTGCCTATGAGATGCTTAATTCTAAAATCACTCTTTAAAAGTTTAAATATTACTGAATCTTACTTGTATACAATAATCTACCATAGGGTATAAACCAACAGGTAAGGATTTAAGGTTTGGTTATTTGACTTGTATTTTTGCCAGCTGTTGCAGATTTCATGATGGATGTTGTGAAGTTTTGGGTTTTCTCCTGAAGTCCATGGTACTTTCTAGTAAATGAGAGTGAGAACTGGAAGAATTTTCAGTTTTCTCTGATTGGAAGAATGACAGATTTGATTAAATTATTTATTTAAATGATTTTATTATACACAATATTTCTGGGGTTCATACTGATTTTGGACATGTTTCTTCTGCAGTATGGATCTCTAACAGTCTTTAGAAGATGGCTGCACTTCACTGTTAAATGTATTAAACTGCTATTTTTGCTGTTGTTCTTCATTCAGGCACCAGAATTTCCCGAGTTCACAGCTGAAGTTCAGGAAGCAATAAGTTCCTTGGGTGGCAGTGTTTTTCCTAAACTCAACTGGAGTGCTCCAAGGGTAAGAATGCTGACCCCCAGAATTCGTAGCAGGTGTTGTCATACAGAATTTATGTCTGTTATTTATGTGTGTTTGTTTTCTCTAAATGCATTGGAAGGAGGAAGAGACTAGTGGTTTTGATGAAGGAAGAAGTGATAGACAAGATATCAGTGTAAGTGGTGGATTCTTTAATCAACCACTGATATTTTGTCTGTCACTAGATGGTGATGGTGCATGCTTGGGGAGGCTGTGCAAGGCAGCACTGACTTTCTTATCTAAAACCCTATATCCTGGTCACAGATGGTTGTGTGATGGTCAGGCTCTACTTGTTTAGGATACTAGTTGAAAACTTCTCCTGGGATAAAGATGAAAAGCCCCACAATTCTTAAAAAAGAAAAAAACTTGCCTCTAGTTATTTTTTAGGTACTCTTAACTATAACGTAAGGATGGGTGCACCCAAATATTGTTGTTTGGTGTTCTCAAGAGCCACTGTGTTCCATCAAGGATTCCAAGAAAGTCTGTCAGAGTAGTAAGGCAAAAACTTAGTTTTGCAAATGGATTTGCACTGCTTTTATGAAAGTATTTATAGGAAAAACAGTGACTGTTGTGGCTCTTCTAACCACTAATGAAGTTTTCCTCGAAATAAATAATTTTCTGTGTGTATTTCAAATGTTGCATAATATTTAGATAGACCTGCAGCCTGCATTTCTTCCTGCTAGTAAAGGTGTATTTGTGGATAATCTTGTTTCTTTAGGATGCCTACTGGATAGCAATGAACAGCTCTCTGAAATGTAAAGCTCTCAGTGACATCTTCCTCCTCTTCAAGAGTTCAGACTTCATAACTCGTGACCTCACTCAGCCGTAAGTAGATTTCCAGCAGACAATCTTAGTTTTATACACAGCCAGAAAAAACAGAAGCAAACCAGAAAGACATTTAAGTAGCACATGCAACCAGTTTGCTATGGCACTATGGACTAACACCATTTTTTTTGAGTAGCTTTCCAGAGTGAGTCATGTTGTATTCTTGGGATTTTTTTGCCTTCCCAGCCCTCTTGGTGTTTACTTGTTGCTACTGTCCTTATTGGTGCCACTTCTTATGGTAATACAGTGTGACTTTACCATGTCCTTTTCGTATTTTAAAGTTGTTGAGGGTTGTGTGGCTGCCTGGAAGATGCCTGAGACTTCTGGTAACATATTTCTCTAGAGCTGGTTCTGAACCCAAGTTCTTGTAACTCTTGGAACAAATACATTCCTGGTGACTAAGGATAGGAATTACAGATAAAATTAAAAATATTATGTGCTTGGGGTTTATTTTTATCTGCTCACATGAAGGGAGCACTTCATTGTATAGGAACAGCTTCCTCCTCTAGTACCTGCATCTCATTGATTTATATCACTCATTTCTAAAACGTAGCATTTTTCTGAAAGAAAATGAAATTACTGGAGTTGATACTTCTTGTTACTATGGTTACTTTTTTTTTCCCCAGACAAGCAGAATTTCAAAGAAAAGGGGCAATCAGGCAATCTATGGCTTGGTATCTGAGAGATTGTTTTCCAGTAATTATTCAATGCTTATTTACATTACTGAATTATTTAGGAGACTCAGTCAAATGCAGAGCCATTGTCCTAGGTGCCTTATAGGGGGTTAACAGGTATAAGTTTCATGTCAAGTGGCTTATGTCTTGATAAAAATTTTCTTTTTAAACTGTGAAACCAGTTGCATTAATGCTGTGTAACTGCCTTCCTTTTTATTCCTGCAACTCTAATGAGACTCTCTTCCCCCAGTTTTTTCTGGTACATGAGAAAAAAAAAAAGGGCTGTTGACAGCAAGGCTGTCAGTCCAATTCTGATGTTGGGTTTTCCATCATGCCTAACCTGCAATGTCATGAGATGCAGGGGAAGAGACTGGGGAGGAGGGGAGAAGATACTGGAGTGATAAAACAGTTTGAAAAATATATTTGGCTTGGGGAGCAATTGTGAGCATTGAGAATTCGTGACTGTAATATCACAGAGAATGAAAGGGATGGGGGAGATGAGAAATCTGTAGTTTACATTTCAGACGTGAGTGAATTCTCAGAAGTCTTTGGTGCCTTAGCAAGGAGCTGCTTTTCATGGTTTCCCCTAATGAGAGGTGGGGTGTCTGGAGGATGGCTTGCTCAGAGGCTTAAGCAGTAAAATTTAATGTCTCCTTTGTTGCAGTGGCTTTCAGGACTGATTCTTGTAGGTCTGAAAAGAACTGCACACTTTGCATCATCTCTTTGTGAATGTTAAATAAGATGGGGTTTGTATTTAGTGTCCTCATGGATAAAGAGGTCCAGCAAATAGTACCCAGAGCTCCTTGCAGAATTCCTGTTTGGTTAACTGTTTTCTAGTGAGTCTGGGAGACAAGCAAGTGTTCAGCATGTGCCACTTGATTTAGATGTGGCAACTCTTTGTATGGTAGAATGAATTGGTCCAACCACCTCCACTGATACTGAAATCAGTGTTTTTTCTGTCAGGTTTAATCTTGGATCAGTGACAGTCAGTGTCTTCACTTTGCCCCCTGCAGTCAGCACTGCCTTGGTGGGAGGGGCAGTGAAGACATTCTGGTTGCTGTGGTGTGAGCTTTCACAGCCTGGCTGTTGCCTTCAACCATCAGTGATTTCACCTTAAGTTCACACAAAAACAGTAGTGGCTGAGCAGGCACATTCCCTTCTCCTGATCCTGCTGTGGGAGAATAACCTCCTGGAGAAAGGCAACACCTCAAACTCCACTGGTCCAGTCCATTTAGATTCCTTTCCCAATGTGGTAAGACCACCAGATAACACAGCTCAGCTAAGGTGGTAAATAAAGAAAGGTTAATGGCATGATTGTGGGAAATCACCTTGGTCTCTCTGTATCTTGTAATTTATTAATATGTCATACTTGATTAAAGCATGTATCATTGTCCAGTCTCTGCTTAGTATTTCTGAATTACAAAGTTATTAGTACAAAATGTCCCTAAGCAGGGCAATGATTATTGCTAAATCAGAACAGTGGTCGTCCTGAATTTTACTATTGATTAGCTGCCAGTTCACTAGTCCTTAGCAAGCAGAAATTAAAAATGTAGCTGGCATAAGAACCTGAAGTGCTGAACAAATGAAAATTACATACATAATGCATCCAAATCCCTTGGAAGGGCTACTTGGATGGAGAGTAAATGCACTATATTTCTACTTCATCAATAATACTCACTATGGTCTAAAAGTTTCTTGCCCTTCATAAGTAAGAGCTGAAATGCTGAATACCCTTTTTTTTGTTGCTGTTGGTTTGTTTCCTGTTCAATTGTATGAACTTAAATATCCACTTCATGGGTCATAATATGGTAAACATGCTGCAATGGCAATTTGTAGATCTGTGTTTTAATCTAGAAATTTAAGCCACTGATGCAGGACTTTAAGCAGACCACTTTCTTTGCATTTTTCTTCCTCTCCCATTTCCTATCTTCCTCTAAACATTGTTCAGATCAGGGAATGCTGTTGTTGTTCTCAACTGTCTCAAGTTCTGAGAAAACTTCAACCATGTAATACTTAATACAAGCCATTAAAAAATGTGGATTCAATGCCAATATACTGAGCATGATTAAATTGCTTTGACTGTTTTAAAAGCTTGGGTTCCCTCATGATTCTGACCCCTTGGTTGAAAAGTTCAGACTAATGAATTAACTTCCTGCTTGTTAATTTTATATAAATTAATGAAGACTTCAGAGTGATATACTCATTAATGCAGTTGATGCTGTTTCTGCTTCAAAGTCAGCATTGTTATTTTACTCAGCTGAGTTCACAAAAAATCTTGTGGGTGGTGTGATCTTAATTTTTCAGCCATTAATGTAGGCTTTCAGAAATTTAGTGTTTGGTATATTGTGATAAAATAATCCCTTTCTAACTGGTATTTCTGTTAAGTGATTAAAACTCCTCTTTTGAACAAAAAGCTCTGTATAGCCCTGATGGATGTTTTGGTATAGAACACAGTTTTCTTCTTACTGTTAGAATGGGTGGACTATGTTTTGTTAAAACATGATTGACTGCCCACCTTGAGACTGGTAGAAATATTAGCAGTACTTCTAATGATGTGATAATGCCCCTGCATTCTGACAACATTTCTGATGCCAGACTTAATGCTTTTAATATTGAATTCCAAATTGTAGGGAAATTCCAAAGTTTTTCTGAGATGTGGAGGAATAACAGCCTGTGTTCTCCTAACAGAACATAGGAGGCAGTGTTGGATCATGAAGAATGTGCCTTGGCACTCCAAAATCTTTTTGCAGGAATATGAGTTAGTTTAGGCTTTAATATAAGCTGTTTCAAGGTAGGCAGTTCCATATGAGAGGATGTGGAAAATGAGGCCTTTGATGATGATATTTTTTCCTTGGGGTTTTACTCTTGCCCCATTTTTCCTAGCAATTTACAGTGGTACAAGATTCCCTTTCAAGTGGTGCATGAATTTCCTATTTCTTTTAGTCCTCAAAGTTCCTGCAAGGTTCAATATTCAAGGAATAAAGATACAGTTCAAAGGCTCTTAAAAGCTTCTCCTTATATATTTTTCAATAAAGTTTTAAAATAAACTGAGATAATAGCAGGGAAGTATCAGGTACAGAATAAATTTTACAGTTCTCATCATATTCATAATAGTTCCTAATTATCTCAGTGATTTGCAGATAAGTTCATGGCTTTCTTAGCAGAGTAGGTACTGGAGAAAATTGCAAATCTTCTTAAATTGCTTTTCTCAGTGTTGAAAACTGACCTGCATAATGGCTTTGTGTAGTGTGTCCTGTGGTCAAGTGTTTTGCATTTGGAGTTTGCCACAGAGCTGCCACATATGAAGAGATCTTGATCTTTCTGGTCTTGATGTCTGTGTATAACTCTGTAAAAAAGCTGTTGACCACAACACAGCAAAAGAGTTTGAGCCCTTCACCCAGTGTTCAAAATTACAGTTTTCAGAAGATTCAGAAAGTACAGCCCAGATATGTCTCAATTTGGGCTTCCTGAAATCTTTCTGATTGTTCTTTCAAGTATGTCCAAACCTGAATAGGATGTGGATTGAAGACACCCCACTTAGGGTTGTGCCTCTAGTGATCCAAAGGCCATCTGTAATACATAAGTTCACAAGGGCCTCAACAATAAATGCTGCAATAAGCTGGTAAAAAATATAAAATTGCAGCCTCAAGTTGTCCAAAACTTATCCCCAAATAGAGGTGATCTTTGTTGATGAAAACTCATAATATTTAGAAGGAAAATTAGATTACAGACACATGAGTTTATTTTGTCTTCCACTGTGTTCTTTCATTTTTTTCTTCATTTGTACTCAGTCCTCTGGCATTAAGGCTCAAGAAAAATACCCTTACTGTGACTTGCAGTATTTTTGCCTGTATTTGTCATTTTGCCTGCTTGCTTGATTTTGCAGCAATACCTGCACAGTCTGTGGGTCTTGGGATGGCACCTGATTTTATTTTCCTACTTACAAGGAAAGAGGAACCATCCTTCCCCACATAGCTCTTACCCAGAATATTTGAGGGTTGAGTTAGGGACTGATTTTGATTGTCTGCAGGTTTTTGACTGCTGGAAAAGACTGTGTGTTATTGGAATGAAGCAGATTGCAGGTACCCTGACCTCAGAGATGGAATCTGTGAGAGGTAATTCAGGTCCTTGAATTACACAACAGTGCAGGGACTGTAAAACTCCATGTGCTGGACTTTGGCTGCCTTTATAGATAGTTTATTATTGGCTTTGAGTGTGTGGGATATTTTTCTTCAGCATGAAAGGCATATTCTCTAGTAAGGGAGGAATTTTGAGTCTAGTAAAACTGTGAGCTCTCATGGGTTTGTTTCTGTTGCCTTGACAGATCTTAAATTGCGGGGAATCCAAACTGTAGTTGAAGGATGTTATCTGTTTACACAGGCTTACAGATATATATATGATGTGTTTGATCACTGTGCTTTTGGAAAGCCTGTATTGCCCTACTTTTCTGTGTGTTGTGGATATTAAAGTCTAAACTAAAATGTGTGAAATTTATTTCTGCTGGCAGCATACAGAATGAACTCTTAGGATAGCTCTTCACTTCAAACCGAAGGCTGGGCAGCCATGTCTTACAAATGCAATGTTTATGTGAGACTTTTGGGTTGCTGAATGAAGTTCACTGCCAAAAGGAGATCCTTTAAATATTGCATTTAGGACTATTGCTCAGCAGTAACCCTTAACACAGTTCTGTGCTTCCAAGTAGTTTGTTGCCAATAAGGTCAGGGAGTAGAACTGAAAGGAAAACACATGTTCTTTTGTGAATTCCTTCTGAAAGTTACAGAATCTCTTGCGAGGTTTACTGTAAAATGACAAAAAGGTACACGGGAGTTGACTTGGCTTATAACTGCCTCCATTCTTGCCAGTTCCTGAAAGGAGACCCACAGAGTCAGCTGCTCACAAAGGACAAAACCTTGACATCTGCTTGCAGTTATGGAAGTAGTTTTGTTTCTTCCCACTCTCAAGAGATTTGTAAGAGTATTTCTTAAGGCTCTTAATTTAGAAAGATACCATGCTATGGAATCAGAAGTGCCGAGCAGCAGCGCTGTTTTGCATCCTTTATTCATGGAAAAGAACTGCTCTAAGGCATGGTGATGTGTCTCTGTTGTGTGGTTTGGGAAGTTAAACATTAAAGTACTTGGGAAAAAAACATGCTGCAGTGAAACTGGATCAGATTGCTCAAGTTTGTTGGATTTTTTGAGAATTCACTTATGCCAACATAACAATACAAGGGGAAAGGAGCGGCACTGTTGGTTCAAACAGAAGTAAATCAACAGTGGACAGACACATTCCTGTCCAGATTTAAGTGCTTCCAAGTTGCACCAGAAGAAAACAGGTGATTTTTTTTCCCCCCCTGATAATTGTTAAAAGGAGGGTTGTTGTTGATATATTACCTTTACTTGTTTTGTACATACTGGAAATAATTTAGCAATAATTTTTATATTTCACCATTTGGGGTTGTTTTTCTCACTATGGCTAAAATCTTATATGTAAAGCAGATTTTGAAGCCTTTGCCTTACTTTTCCAGATTTATTCACTGTACTGATGATTCCCCTGATCCTTCCTTGAACTATGAGGTAGGACTCCTTGCATGATTTCTAAGTAATTTTAAAGAATTGCTCACAGGCTGGGTGACATTTGTGCTTGGGTTTGTGTCCATAAAATGTGTTATGTTTGTTTTATTCATGTTGCTTTGGCTATGAGGGGAAGTCTGGTTCAGCACTGCAGGTCATAAGAAGTTCATTTAATTGCAGATCAGATGAGCTAAAATGCAGACTTGAGAAGCTTCCTTGCAGTGTCCTCTCATGTCTGTCAGGTTTTGACAGGAAGGACAAGTTCAGTAGTTCAAAGTCACATATTCTTGATGGTGAGCTGCTTGTGAACATCACACTGAGGTTACCAAGGGGGAGGCTTGCTGCAGTGGCTGGGGACATCCTGAGCTGAAGTGGTCTGTCACATCTTGTTTCCTATGTTTGTTACCAGATCAAAATGTTCAGCCGGAGATGCTTTAAACTGTTAATGTGGAGCTGCTGCTCTTATGGTAACATCTAGTCATCTCTCTAATAATAGTTTTTATGTAAATATAACATTTGCATCATGCTGTGGGTTTTTTTTAAAGGGCTTTTGAAAAGTGAATGAGCCTTGTTTTATTTTAAAGCACTATCAAGTGTGCTTTAAAGATACAGGACATCTAAAAGTTGGAACAAAGAGTTTCATGTTTACACTGGAGTTACAAATGTCATCTCTGGTTACTGAAGTTTTCTGCTGCAGTTTAAAGGTGTTGGGAGTTTCCAGCATCCAGTAGCACTAACTGGGGCCTTCAAAAACATGAATCCTTCTGAATATTTCAGCTTAGGAAATGAAGAAGCTTGAGAAAGTGCCAGAGAGATGCTTTAATTCCCAGGCAGTCTGTCCTATTGACTATAATAGTTTGCTTTCTATTTCTATCCCGTGTCCTTATTTTAACTGGTTTGCGCCTTCAAAGGCGTCACAGAATTCTGCTTGGGTGTGTACCAGAATAGATGTTGATTTGGATAAATTTAATTTTGCTCATCAGCTCCTTTGACTAGGGAGCAACTTTCTGCCAATTCCATGACAGATTTGTTGTGTTGTACAGCAGGGGTTTTTATTTTCCATGTTTATCATTAATGTAACTTGGAAGTTGTTTCATAAATGATTTCACAGTTATAAATACTGTACAAAGTGGAAGAGCATAAGGTAATTAAGGTGGGAAGGAGCCTTGGGAGGCCTAGTCCATCCTCATGTTTAAAGCTGGGTTAGGAATGAGATCATACTGCCTTGCATGGCATTTTATAAAATCTGGTGTGAAAACCTCAGTGGGTGGAGGCTGCACAACCTCTGAGAGAGAGCTCTTCCACTGCTTGACAGTCCTCACGGTTTCTTACATCCAATCTGAACCTTTCTGCTTTAAGCTAGTTTAGACTATATGGTCTTTGGAGATGCCATCCAACTGAAAGCATTCTGTGATTCTCTGAAATTAATATTAAATCTAATTGCTTTGAAATTTTTGCAAAGATGGTTTTGTGAGCTGCAGTTTAAGATTGTTTTGTTTTCTGGTATCAGTGGTCATCATTACAGCAAAACTGTAGCTCTGAAAGGCAGACCTGTTGACAAAAGGACGCTGTTACTTTTCTGAAACAAAACTCTGTCATTGTTTTTCCTCCACAGCTTGTTCTTCGCAAATGGTGTGAACTAATCCCTGGTGCAGAATTCAGATGCTTTGTTAAGGAAAACAAGCTTTTAGGTAAGGAATTTCTTAAAAACAAAATTATTGGATGAAGTTTTGAGAAATTTCTCTGGTTCCTTGAATGAGAGCTAAGTCTGAAGAGAGTTCTCTCTTTTCACACCTCATTTCTGAAATTAATGGTTTATTCTTTCTGTAATTTAAAATGTGGTTTGCCACATCTCACTTTCCACTGTATTTGAAAGCCTGACAGCACAGCATGCTCACCATTACAGTGGGAATATTCTTAATTTCATTGTTAATTCAGAAACTTCACCCAAAGGCAGTTTTGTAAGTGATTCTTTTATATTCAGGATCAAATTGCATCTCCAACTTGCAGAATGAATACAGAGGCAGTTGTGTGTTGTGCTGCAAATACATGACCCCATGTGGATATTATATGCAGAAAGTTGGGGAGGTCAGAACATCTCCACAGGTCTGGGAGGTGTCTTGAGATTATATTAAATTCGGTGTAGCTCAGTTAGAAGCTGTTGTTCTGTTTCTCAGGTGCAGAATCCTAAATGTAAAACATTTCAAGTGGCACTGAAGAGCCAAGGTATCCATCCACAGCCTGCACAGAGCTGGTGGGTGCATTGGGAGACCTCTGGCAGCTGGAGAACAGGCAGATTGTGCTAGAACATGTGTTATAGGCAGCTGAGTAGGGTAAATTCAGGGTAACTTACAGTAAATTTAGCTCAGTTTTACTCCTCTGGTTGTGTTGACTATTCCCTGCTGACTACAGCAGGAAATGAGATACCTAGTGCACATACAGGTGCTTGAATTGAGGGGTTTAATTTCAGGCTAAGTACTACTCTGGAGTTTGGTTTTGGTGTGGTCTACCATGAAATCTTTAGAGATGAACAGAAACTCAAATAGCACAGGATTAGAGCACATTTGTTCTTAACAAGGTTGAATCATTCTGCCTGAACTCTTCTAACAAGGAAATGTTATAGCAGTGATGGAGCAAATCCAGACTTTACAGGAAGGAAGGTGATTTTTTTTGCTTTAGGATAAAACCAGGTTTGCTCACTTTGCCTCTCTCATGCCTACATATTCACAGGCACCAAGCTCCATATCTACAAGTGGTCTCTTCAGGTTCCTTGTGATGATATGGAATGCCAGGGACTTTGGCTGTGTAGTTCTCATTGTTCCTCCTGTTTTCTCAGCATGGTGACTGTGGGCTTGTTTTGGCTGTGCCTTTTTGCACCTGTTGGGAGCTCCCAGCAATTTGTTGTTCCATCCAGTCTGGGAACCTTTAGGAACACATTCCCTGCTCCTTGTTTCCTGATCTGGGTTTCCCGTGGAGCTGCACATAGATGTTTTGAGCTGTGCTAATCCAGGTGCAGTCAACACACACCATTTTCCTCAGCCCTTTTATTTGGCTGTTCCTTCTGGTGTTCCTGTGCTCATCTTCCCATTTTTTCTCCATTTATGCCAGTTGCAAGTGTATTCCAGCTCTCTGTAACAGAGTTTATCTTCCTAACAGTAGAGATCTCCCATTAAGTCAGTATTGCTTAACAGCTCCTGACAGAGCTTTTTGAAGGGACAGGACCTGAATCCTGTCCTGTTCTGTGATGCTGGAACACCACACCTGCCAGAGATACACATTGCTGTGTAAACATAACCTCTAAAACATTTGAATGTAGATTTATTATAGAATATATATATATAGAGTAATATTTACTTTCAGATACCTCAAAGCATTTGTACACTGGATAATTAAGCACTCTGTGCATTTCATGAATAGGTTTTGAAACCTAGTGGATCTGCCAATACAGGATATTTTTTTTTTTAGCTAGCACTCCAGCTGCATTTCTGAAGGTAGTTCCAAGATTTTTCACAATATGTTCCAGTTCCCATGCTCTTAAAATTAATAAGCCTGTCAGTCAAACTAAGGAGTGATACTTACAGTATAGTGAATGATTTTCTAGTTACACATCTGCAGCCCCTGAGATGCCATCATCTCTTGGTTTGTTTTTTAGGCTGAAGTTAAGCTTTGCAGTAGTATTAAAAATTCAAAGTTCCACTGACATAAAGTTTTTATATGAACTTTTTAAAAAAGAGCACATCTTTGGAGGTAGTCAGCATTGTCTTACAGTAAAACTGTGTTTTGTATATGGTTAAAACAGCAAACTGACGTCACTGATACATCTTCCTTGGGGAATTCTGTCTCTTTTTTATGTAAATAGCCTGAATTACTCATTCTGCAGTGATGGGGCAGGTCTTGCATTTGACATTTGTCAAGCAGGGTATTGCAATGTTTTATGTTGACACATCCTGTATGAGAACTCTGGTCACTCAAGATGCATGCAAGTGTATAATCCTGTCGATGTCATTTTAAACCATTGTCTTGTAGACAAACGTGTGAAATTAAGAACTTGTAGGAGGGATGGTTTGTTTGGTGTCCCATAGGCAAGAAAGCCTTTGAGGGAGCAAATGGGAGCACTACAGTACAGGTCTGTGTGCCATCTCACTGATTTTGTGGTTTAAGGTTTCACCTGTAGTGCCTTATCAAACAGGCACATGTTATCCTATGCTTAAAAAATCAGTTAAATGAGAACCTGTGGTATCCAAGGATCCATCATCTTTGTCTAATGTGCAAGCTGAGCCTCCACCCACCCCTGGCATTTCATGGTTCCAAATTGTGGTCCCTACATGTGATGTGCAGAACGAGGTTTTTGACCACAGTAACCAAAGGGAATAAAACAGAAAGGAAAAGACAGGAGCTGGAAACCTAAACACAGGCAAAGGTTCCTCCTGAAATTCATTTTAAAATAGTCAAAGCATGTACATATAATGTGATGTTCACAAACTGTAGGACAGAGCTGTTCAAGGAAGAGATTCCTAATGGAAGTACTTCAAGCATAGCAGAATAAAGCCAAACAGTAAGTCAGTGATAATGGTAGAAACCTAGGAAAACCCCTTCTTCTGTGTCTGATAAATGTATTTTTCTGGTTTGGTTTTTTGCATGCCAAGAGCTCTTCATAATTATAATTAACTGAAATTATTAACAGGTATATCACAGAGGGACTACACCCAGTACTATGATCATATCTCTAAGCAACACGAGGAGATCTGTAGATCCATACAGGAGTTTTTCAAGAAACACATACAGTATAAATTCTTGGATGAAGACTGTAAGTATCTTGATGATATCTGTGGGTATGCATCTCTCTCTTCATAGCTGTTGCTTTCACAGGGCTTGGTTCTCTTTAAATTGGGGAGAGTCTGAAAGCTCTCGTGGCTACAGCATGTGGAGCAGCAAAGGTTTGGAATTACATTGGCAACAAAAGATCCCCAGAAGGAATAGGCTGGAGCTCTTCAAGACAACACAACAAATGAGTGAAAGATCACTTCAAAAGGCATAATAACTCTTTTTTTAAGGCTTTTCCCCTTATACTTGAAAATAATTTTTATACCGGAAAAGCAAGGTAGGAGATCCTTGACAAAAGGCATTCAGTAGTAAGAAGAATACTTGTTTATAAAGATGTTGTCAGATGTTTGCTGCTAAATTATTGATGTATTCCTTGAATAAAGGATTTTTAAGTTTCTTTTCAAGAAGTTTTAATTCTTTCTCCTAGAATATCAATGCACACCAGGTTAGGTGCTGAAACCTTTGAATAAAGGCCACAGTATTTGATACATCTAATCAGCCCAAGTAAATTGTCTTGTTCTTTAAATGTGAAGTCCTTTGCAAATTTGATCTGAAATAGTTTTCTAACATGGTTTAGTGAGAATTGAATGGTGTTGCATTGTGATGGGTGATCAATAGTGGTGAAAAACATGATGAAGAAATTTAAATCAGGTCTGGCGTGGAACAAACCTCAGCTTAGTAAAATCCATAAACATAAGAATTTTCTGGCAGTTTTATTGTCATCTCTAAAGCTTTGAAAATTCAATTTGTAGGTGGGTTTTTAACATTATTAATTGTTTTATTAAGCCACCAGAGCAGTCAAATAGATCTGTCCCCTCTGTCTGAAAAAGTTACCTTCAAGTGCCAGTCTCTGTTATATTAAACTTCCTAATAATTTGACTCTGCAGAGCTTCTTTATTTCGGTCCAGAAGAGTTCTCATGGATTGCTGCTTGGAGAAGACCAATGGAGTCAGTACACTAATTTAATAAGTCCATAGCCTTACATTTTGAAGTTAGATCAGTCATATAGATCTGGCATTCTGATTACTGCCTTTTAATTTACCTCTGTGTTCCAATGTAATTTTAGCTGGTATGTAATCAACTGATAGATAAGAATTCAGGGCACTATTTTTGGAAATTGATGCCTAGATTTAGGCTCTGAAATGGCTGTCTGGTGAACTGAAAGGTCTGAAATGTCATCTTATGTAAAGGATGCCATCTGAGTTGCCTTGAGGAAAAAGGAGGTTTCAGGGCAACCTTCTGGGATGAAGGTTTGTTAACCTTTTATTCTTAGACACTAAATGCTGGTCCATCTGCAGAGAAATGCCATGCAGAAAATGTTTTCTGGGTTTTTGTGGGTGGGTTTTTTTTCCCCATATTTCATTTATCTCCCATCATCTCCCTTGATCCACCGCCTGGTAGCATATGTGTTGTTAACAATAAAAATCTGGGTTTGCTTGTTTGTTTGCTTTTAAAAGGAAAGGTATTACAGCTTTTTTCCTGACTTCTTGTTTCATTGGGGATTTTGATGCTGTTTGCTCTGCTTTTTCCAGTTGGTCTGGTAGCATCTCCAGATGGAAGAGTTGAGTCAGAGCAGCTGAAGCATTGCAGAGTCAGAGCAGTAGGATAACAGATGGGTGAATGCTTTATAAATACTTCTAAATTATGTTAGAACCTTCTAAATACCTTT
Organism: Daphoenositta chrysoptera; assembly: GCA_013397915.1. NCBI lineage: Eukaryota > Metazoa > Chordata > Aves > Passeriformes > Daphoenositta > Daphoenositta chrysoptera. The sequence goes on along the minus strand of VZRO01000325.1, from coordinate 203,704 downwards.
GATAAGAGCCCAGTAAGAGCAGTGCTCTGGAGGTGTTGATACTGCAGAGCTGGGCTTTGGCTTTCCCTCTGTTTTGAGTGGTGTCTGGTGAAGTTTCACTACAGTCTCACTGGCACAGGACACTCCTGCTCTTAGGTGATCCCTAAGGAGAGGGAACAGTTCAGATTTTCTTCTTGTTCAGTGTTTGTGAGTGTCCTGAACCAGTCATCAGTGTGCAATCAGTCGGAATTCCAGCTGTGAATCCCAGTAAATATCATTAGCCTCAGTGGCTGGCATGGGCTTGCTTTAAGCTGACAGGCCTCACTACAGAAACCCTCAGATGCAAGGGATATCTTTGGGATATGACTAAGGACAGGATGTGGTGCAGGCACTAAGTTCAGTTGAACAGCTGGAGAAGAAATCCTGGGGTTCCTGTTCTCCCCTTTTCATTGATGACTGGCTTAGCCACTGAGGGCTTGTCTTCCTGGGAAAATGGAGCACTTAATCCTGGAGTGACTTTTATATTGACACAGCCAAGCTTGTGCAAAAGCTGTGTGGGTTTTTAGGCTGCATGGTAAAAGCCAGCTACGTGCCTGGCTTTGGCTTTGTGGAGTTGTGGTTTGCCCTTAGCTCAGCCAGCTTCACATGAAATGTCAGATTAAGCTTTACATGCATGGATGTGATGGGTCAACATCCCTGTTCCTGACAGGCAGCTTCCTGAGACTCAAGTGTTCTGCAGTCATATCCTGAGTTTAGTTTATCCACATGTATTCGGAAATCTCTTAGCTGAAATATTCCCTTATTAGTGAAGGAAGTAACAATACAGCATTTGTCTGAGGCTTTTCTAAATCTTTTTTTTTTCTCCCTTTCTTCCTGCTAAACTGGTACAGCTTTTGCATGTAGCCATGCCTGAATGCTTCCCTGTTGATTTCCCTAGCTCAATAGAAAGACAACTCAAAGGTTTGTTTAACCATACAGAACAGAAGCTGATGGAAAGCTGCATGTACAGAGTCGTGTTTAATTGAGCCAAGGGGAGGAACAACAGTGGAGCCAGGCAAGGCAGCTTTGAGTCAGTTCCTGAGTGGTAACGGGGTTGTTTGAAGGAGTTGTTGGTATTTATTAGGTGTGCTGTGTCTGCTCTGGGTGACATCAAACATGGCCATTTCACTGCCACCAACCCCTTTGTTCTACAACTTGTTTGTCTTGTTAACTGCTGAAATCCTAATGTCTGTGGAGCAGGAACTTTCTCTTACTAAATGTTTGTGCAATGTCCAACACAATGGAGTCTTGATCCGTCCCTGAAATGTCTCTGTTCTGCTGTAAATGAAACAGGGGTAATGTCAAAGATAAGTTTTCTGGACTAGGAGTTTATCAAATATCCTTCATTGGGGGAAGAATCAACAGAAGAAGCCAGCATTAAATGGAAAAATCCAGCAGCTGATTTCCCAGTGCATTAACACTAGTTCTTGAAATGTTTCAGCTCCCTCTTAGAAATGTACCCAATTCTGGCTTGCAGTTCTTTAGACATATTGACTTTGCAGATTGTGATGTGTACACAAGTATCTATTCAGATTTAGACATCTTCTTTGAAATTCTATATCTTTTACAATTAACTTTTTTTTTTCTCCTTTTCAGTTGTTTTTGATGTGTACAGAGACAGCAGGGTAAGTGAACAATAGCTAGTATATTATTGTTTCTTCTGTGAAAACATGAAATGCTACAAAGATCAAGCAAGTAATAGCTTCGTCTTCCTACAATTAACCCTGGAAAAAAAAAAACCAACCAAACAACCATCCAAATAAAAAAATCCCACCAAAGCAAAAACCCCAACCAAACAAAAAAACACCAAGCAAAACCCGAAAACCAACTTGATGTTATTCTGTTCCACAAGTCTTTCTCTATGTTAAGCACTGTCTACAGTTGGAGAATAATAGGATTAGGGTTGTAAATATGTCTGTGCCAGTGATGTAATTATTTAGTTAATATCCTCCAGAGAGGTTGTCTGTCCTAAAGCACAGAACTTTTGCCTTCAGCTGCAATTTTCTCAGTTCTGTGAATGTACAAAAGGCAGCTTAGTTTTTGTTATGACATAGAGAGTCCTTGCTGCAGTAATTTAGAGTAGAATAGACTATTTGAGTTGGAAGGAACATACAGTGGTCATCAAGTCTACTGCTTGACCAATTCAGGGCTGACCAAAAATTAATGTAGTTCTGAGTGGTGTTCTCAGGCACATGGTGGGATTCTTGGGGCTGTCCTATGCTGGGTCAGGAGTTGGACTCAGTGGCCTTGTGGGTCCTTTCCAACTCAGGATATTCTATGACTCTTTGGTTAAGGGCATTGTACAAATGTCTATTAAACACAGATAGGTTTGGGGCATTTTCTTTTAAGACAGATATTCCTTGGGCTTTATTTTTTTTTCTCCCCGTGTGTGTTTTTTCACTACAGCATTTGAACTCATCAAAACTTATCCTTAATATTTCTTCAGATTATCCTTATGAGATGGGAAAATGGTTCATATATGGAAGTTTAAGGTAGGAAGGGATAATGGTCAGAAGAGGATATGAATGTGGTCTGCCCAGTTTGTGACAGATGAAAGCCAGTTTTTTCTTTTCAAGCCACTCCAGCTGTGGTTCTGAGAGTTGGGCAGATCAGAACCCTCAACATCCAGATAGTGATGGAGTTGGGGAGAAACATCCCACCTCAACTGTTTGAAAGATACGTAGGTGTAGTGCTTAGGGGTGTGGTTTAGTGGTGAACATGGAGGTGCTGGGCTAAGAGTTGGACTTGATTGTCTTGGAGAATTTTTCCAATCTAAACAATTCTATGAACTTCAGTTGCCAATATCAGAGTTAATAACCTTGAATTCTAGTGTGAGTGGAGTATTTGGTCAGATGGATTGTGCTTGAAAGGCTCACATGTGTTGTTTTAAAAGCAACCACCACCAAAAATGCATTATGTATCCTTAAATCTCAAAACCTGATTTGGGGAATCATAACCTGATCTTACATTACTGTGTGAAGAGTAAGTGTTTAGATTTTTTTTTTTCCAAATCCTAAACAGAAATGCAAAACCAATGTCTACATACTTTAGTTATATATGTGTGAGTTTCACTGTTTGACTTCTTTATAGTTATGGTCTTGGAGAAAGTCTTTATTACAGTTGAGTTGGGTGTATTGGGAGTAAGTCCTGATTCTTATTTTGAATGTTGCTGAACTATTTAATAATTATGTAATAGTAAATCATGCCATAGTTTACAAAACAGGAATGTGTCTCAGTGGAAAGCAACGACTGAACTGTTTGTCAGCCCAACTTTTAATGTAGGTGCCTGAAATGAGGCTGTGGGCTAGAGCACAGTGCTGTAATGGAAATCACCTGCCCAGGCTCAGACCGACAGATGTGAGGATGCTGTCAGGGAAAATGAGGAGCAGCACTTGAGCATTGAACCAGACTCTGCCATTGGGTGCTCTGCCTCGTAGCTGAGGCACGAAGACAGATTATTTAACTAAAAGGTTTCAGCCTGTGGGATCTCAAATGAGCAGTGTTTCTTCATCTGTCAAGATAAAATATATCTGTTTGTAGTTTTCTCTCGGTGCCTTCTACCCTCAGGTCTTGTAAACTGTGAGATAGCCCTTTGTGTGTCAGATGCTCCTCCTTTCACACATACTATTGTGGTTTGCAACGGAGTTATTCATCGCTCCCCTGGCGTGTGAGTTACAGGCAGCAAAAGAATATTGTGAGCATGATTAATTTCCAGAGCCCGTGCTCCTCATCAGGCTGGTTGCACAGCAACCTCACCTACAGAAGGAGAGAAATGTTCACTGTCTGCCTCTTTTAAATCCTTTAAACTCTAAATATTCAGCTTGGAGCAGCAGGTTGTTGTTTGATATGGTTGTGAATGACAGCAGCCCTCTCCCCATCCTCACTTTAGTTGCTTTAGAGACTGTTCAGAGTTGACTGCCACAGGTCCTGCTCGCTGATTTGGAGGTGGGAGTTCACAAAAGCCTGAGAGTTGGCTCTGCTGTTGCTCTTTGCTGTCTCCCAGGTGTGAAAAACAAAGTTCAAGACAAGTCAGTGTGGTAAGAGAGCAATGCAGGGAGTGGCTCCAGACCGCGGCCAGCTCACAGCTCTTGTTAACGAGACCAGTGCTTGTGTCTGTGCCTTGTGAGCATTTTCACTGTGCACGAAGGTGCAGCTGGAGTTAGGGAGGTGGAACAGTTCAGTCTGGGAGATGTAACAGTTCAGTTTGCGTTTTATCTGTCTTTAACTTCCTTTAAACAACAGGCTTTGTCATGGGCACTTCGTTTCAGCACCCTGCTACTTGATGCCTTAGTAAAACAAAGCATGATACCGACAGGGTGTGGTAAATCTATTGGTTCCTTCTTTTAGGATGAGAAAAAACCACCATATCGTACAAGTTGGGGGATTTTTCCCCTCCACTTATGTGCAACCTTTTTTTCCTGGCTTGTGCATTTCTGTGCTCCCATATGACAAAGATTACTAATAGCAGGCAGAAGATAGCAGATAAATAACCTTACTACTGCTTTTTAGATACACAGTGCAAGTCTTCTGAAACTGTATTTAGATCATGACATTGGATGTAGGACTTGAGAGAGAATGTCATCTTAAGAAAAGGCAGTTTGGTTACTGATCCAGGGTTACGTACACTCCTTTTAATGAGTCTGAAAAAGAGATACTTACTTTGTTTTTCCACTTCTCATCAATTTCAGCTACCAAAGCTCAGTGCAGATTTAAGACCATCTCAAGGAAACAGCTGTTGCTGTAGATGGTGCACTGCTGTCTGCAGGGGTGAAGAAACACGGCAGGGTGCTCACAAGAAATGTGTCGCTTTTGGTAGTCTCAAAATCAACTTTCAGTTTTTTCCAGGGTACATTTATTCTCAAGAGAAATGATCTTAATGTTCCTGTGAAAAAGCTGAGCTGGATGTATTTGGGGTGAAAAGGAATTTCTGTGAAAACCTTTCATAGGGAAACATTAGGTATAAATGTTTCTGACCCAAGGAAAGATTCTCTGAACAGCTGACTGAACTTCGCCAACCGTTGCTTCTGTCTGATTAAAGTGGTTCATTAGCTTGTTTTTCTAGAGTGATAGAATGAATCTAAACCCACAGATTCCTCCTCCAAGACACCCCCATTAGCAAAAGTAAAAGATTGCTTATAATGAGAATTTGTGACAGCCGTTTGAGGAGGACCAGAGATGGGAAATGACACCAGAGCTTGCCCCAGTGGCTCTCTGCACTGATGGTGCCAATATTAGTGCAGAGGTGTTGCAACTCAACCGTGCAGATCTGGGCCTGTTCACCCTTCCTAAACAAATAAGAAACCACTCAGCTCTGTGTCCCCCAATTTGCAGTTTCTTTTGTAGCTGTCTGGTAGCACTGTTGTTTCTGTGCTTTGGCTTCTTAAAATGTGCTCTGTGAGAGCCATACTCCGTGGGCCTGCCCTGAGACAGACACCTGTGAAAGCCTCTGTGCAACCACACACTCCCTGCTGGGCTGCTGGCCCAGCTCCAGTTTGCAAGTCATAACCACTGGTTTCATCTCTGCTGGGACTCCCCACACCTGCACCAGGAGCTCACTGTGGAAGGTAACAGAACCATCAGAGCATTTATGCTCTCATCTCACAGGTTTCCACCATTCCCAGTTCCACAGTGTGTTAGTGCCTGTGGGATAGCTCGGGTGGTGTGGGTGGGAGAGGCAGTCTCCATGTTACTCCCTGCCCACGCTTCAAAGCATCTTTGTGAGTTAGAAACCAGCTGGCTGTAGTGTAAATAATTGAATGTATTTGCTGTTTGTATCAAGATAGGCAAGATCTTTTAAAGAAAGAAGATCCTTCAGAGATGAAGGGGAGGAGGAGAAAGCAAAATGAGTGTTTAGTGGCTATACAGTCTTCAGGTTTGTTTTCCAATTCCAGTTGATCTTTATAATAAACACAATAAAACTCTTCAGCCCTGCTTATGTTACTGCAGCCTTTTCCTTCCCTGTTTGATAGAACTGATTTCTTCCAGATGTAATACTTATTTTGCAGATTTTTACTAGCAGCTGTAGTCATATTCCTTATAATTTATTACAATGTTTTGTTTAATTAGATTAGCTGGTACTTCATTGGGCAAGAGAAGATGGCCCTGTGCTGGGGGTTATATCCAAAGGTGACTAAATACAAACTATTTCTTCCTCCCCCACACACCTCTGTTTCTTCTAATATGTCTTGTTAGTCTCTGCTTTCATTTTTCAGTTGTAAAGCAATTGAGCTGTTGTGCACATTACCACAACTGTTTGGAACACAGATGTGTTAAAGATGAGGTAGAATTTAGTGTGGACTACTAGTAGTGTTTATGTTAAAAGTGCCTTTAAGTTATTCTTTATTTATCTATACCTGTACAGCATCTTTGACCTTTCATGAGCTTCAGTAGCATTTTGCAGACCTTGCTTTCTGTTTATAGGGTCCCTTCTAAGACCAAGAACAGCAATTTTTGTAGACTGCTGGATGGTACAGTGTTGCTGAGGTGGTTTTTCATGGAAAGCAAAGTCTGGTTTTGGGTGGTTTGGGTTTTTTTGCTTGTTTGGTTGTGTTTTGGGTTTAGGGGTTATTTTTGTAGCTTTTGGTTGGTGCTCTCCCCTATTCTTTGTTCATTCTCTCTGGGGATCTTGGTGTATCATGGGATTATCCAGAACTTCTGTGGGGTCATCTGAAAGCACCTGGCACCGAACTACATTGAGTTTGAGCTCTGTCTGATCTTCTGTTTAAAAATAAGTTAATTAGTACATCATAGCTTGCTGTGATATAAAACTGTATAAGGTAAAGGATTTTAGAATATTTTAAGTGCTTAAAACCAGGTTGTTTCAATTTTGACATCTTTCTATCTAAAGAGTAAGCTTACTACAATAATCTAAGTATCATAGTATTCTGATTTTTTCTTTATTTTCCTTTTTTTTGTTTGTTTTTTTGTTTTGTTTTGGTTTAATTCCGTGGTTTGCTTTAATTCTTCTGTGGTTCCTTTGCAGGGCAAGATTTGGTTAATAGATTTTAACCCATTTGGTGAAGTAACAGACTCCCTGCTCTTTACATGGGAAGAACTCACCTCTGGGAAAAACTTGAAAGGAGACCAGAGTGAAGGGGAAGCAACAGAACAGGTGAGGCTGGATAACATCCAACAGGATTTATGGCCTTTTTTTTTTTTTTCTTTTGCTGTTACAATCAAATTGTGATGCAATCCCATTGAAGTAAATGGAGCTCCTTAACTTGTGAAATGTAGACTCTTTGTGAGTAGAACCTATCTTAGTAGTTAACCTCAACAAGTATCATCTGCTAGTTTTAGATGCCTAAAAGGGAATTTTTAGCTCAAACAGTACAAGCCCATATTGCAGCTTTGACCCCAATGCAAGGAAGATGCCCTGAAACTTGCTTTTACACAGTTTTGACGCACTCCTTTCAGTTTTTCTTTAAATCTGTTACCTTTCTAAATAGTCACTTAAATTTCTGCTTGGTTCCTGATATCTGTCATGCAGTTTCCCACATCTCCAGTTTTATGCTTGGGGGGACACAAGCAGAAGCTTAACTTCTGTCTCTTCCTCATCTGAAGTACCCTCAGGGAAGCCTTGTCCTCTGGTTGAACTCACTGGACTTGCAGCACAGGGCTTTTCCATCCCTCTTCCAAGCAGCATTTCCTCAGTAAAAACAAGTAACTTTCCTGTTAATACAGAGAGAGAGAGGATAGTCTTCATTTTTTGTATTCCAGCTTATTTTTCTCACTGCATCTTGAGACAGAGTCCTCAATCTTAATGAGTCCTTGGACAGTTTGATAGGAGATAGGAAGTGGTGTGTTAGCGGATCTTGGGAAACACTTGGTTGTTTTCTGAAGAGAGGTGGCTGGTCAGTGTGGGCTTTTCTGTATTTCCTAGCTGTTGAGCTGCATTAGAGGTCACTGAAATGACAAGCTTCATTGAGCTGATTTTAACATCTGAGAGTTTCTTTAGTCCTGTGGCCCTTTCCATAAGACATTGACAGGGAAACACCACTCCAGGCTGTCGTTCAGGCCATTCATTGTCTCTGTCTCACCCTGGGGCTGTTGCTGTATGAAAACCCATTCCATGAAACCTCCTGCTAAAAGCTGCGTCTCCTTTGTTAAAACACACTCCCAATTCTTGAGCAGTCTGTGGGACACGTGAATTTTTGTTTTGGGATTTCTTTTTCTCAGTGCCAGATGCTTTACACAGTTTTCTGTAGTGCAAGCCTGGATGAAAAGTAGAATAACTTGTCTTCATGTTTCATCTTACATCCAGTCACAGAATCTGGTGTGAAGTTACTGATCTCTCTTTAAAATGAAGCTGTTTATTGCTGTACAGCTGGCAATTGCATGGCATGTCAATGTGTTGAACTGAAAATTACATTATTCCCCGAAAACTGTTGCTACAATTGAGCATTTAGAGATACTTTTTGCCCTTTAATAGAGGTATTTTTTCCTTCAGTAAGTAAATTGGCTTGAAAGCTTAGATTATAATTTCAGTAAGGTTATAGTTGCAAATGTGTTTAAACAAGGAAACTGTGAAGAGACGTTTAGGGATTCTATCAAGAAGATTTTTCTCTATCTAGATACTATTGCCCGAAGTTCCTTATAGCTCCATTATTCCAGCACTGTGATAAGCATGAGTTTATTAAATACATTAATAACTGATACATTGTTGAAACTTTAAAGTGAGGTAATGAAAACCATCATTTGCCTGTTTAACATGTTTGACATTTTAAATTGCTCCTAAGTGGGCAGAGGTTTTATAAGAAAGCTACAATTTTTAGAAAGCACTAGTTCAGTTGAATGAGTGCCAAATAAACTCATTGGCAACGTGACTCAGTCTCATGGAGGAGTTCCAGAAACATTTCTAGCTTTATTCATGTTCACTGTTGTTGCCTTCTCTCTGGTGTCTTTTCCAAAGGATTATCCAGTGTTCCGCTGTACGAACAGCAAAGTCACCGTCCAGCCCAGTCCCTACCTGAGCTACCGACTGCCCAAGGACTTCGTGGACCTCTCCACAGGAGAGGATGTTCACAAATTGATTGACTTTCTTAAACTGGTAAGAAGTAGCAGAAAAAAATCTCTGGCCTTCCAGCTTTGACAGGTGGAAACACCAAAGTCCCTGGAACTGTGCTTTTGTAACTAACAAAGAGTACAAAATAACAGAAAAAGCAATGTATGAAGCCATCACACAATGTATTGTTGGGTTAATTGTTTCTGAAGTGATGAAGAGCAAGCTTTCATACTGTTCTCACTTCGGTTAATTAATTTTATTTTTATGGGAAGCAATGAATGTAGTTTGACAAATCTTACTGAAGGACTGAACTGTTTCCTTTCTTATTGAAATGTACATATGAATGTAGTATGAATGGAAATGTGCTTTTTGAATGCCTGGAGCTAATGCTTTTAACTTTTCTCTTTAAAAGTTAGAAGAGAAATATATTAGGAAAAACCATTAAAGAGTTGTTCCTTTTTCAATCCACTTTCTTTGTTCTTTTGATGCACAGTGACATGAAAACATGACATCTTTGTAAGGTAGGGAAGGCAGGGCAAGTTACCCGCATCTGGATCACTGACTCTTGCCACCACCATTGTGTTTTCTGGTTCTTGTATATTCCATGAGTTAATGGACAAGGCAAATGTTGTTCTTTACTGGAAATAAAATCCTAAAGTTGGGGATGAGAGAGAGGGTTGATATTACTCTCTTCCATTTGCTGGAAACATTATCTCTAAGTGTTCCAAAAAATGGCTTTGAAAAGCAGTCACTGTCTAATTCGTTGTATCTGGAAACACTTGTCATGATTTATTAGTGCTCTGACTTCAGATAAGTGTGTCCTAACATTATGAACTCTTCTGTTCTGTTGACAGAAAAGAAATCAGCAAGATGATGACTGAGGTACCCAGAAGCATTACATTGAATTACAAGCAAGAAATGTGGCAAAAGCTGTATTTAGCATAACTATTAAACTATTGATTTAAAGAAAACCTGCTTTTTATAGTCAGTGAAAGAACTGAAGAGCTGTTCATCCTCTGTGTCTGTTGGTTTATACAAAAGCATAGAAAGGCTTTTTCAGGGAAACAAGGAAGGTCAGGGTGAGTTCTCACTGGATTCCAGGTGCAAAGAAGCAACAACCTGAGTGCAGCTGAGCGACTGCTTTCCCATCTCATAATGTGAAGATTGATGCCACTGAGCAAACGTCTTTGGACTCCCCAGTGTAAATATGGCAACATGTAATGCTTGTGCAGTAAAAACACGGAGTGTTCTCTGAATTTAGGCACAGTCTTGCTTAAAATGTAGTCACAAAGAAAAAGGAATGTACATTTCTATCTGTAGTAACCTTTTAAAATTGTAAATTGGTTTTGTTTTGGGAGCACTTCTCATCCTTTATGTAAAAAAAAAATAAAAAAATGGAGAAGGGATTTTTTTCTTTGTTACAAGGGCTAATATTTCATTTCAGAGAACAGCTATAGCTATAGTAGACTACTTAAAGTTTGAAAATTTTACATATTGGGAATTTGAAATTCTGAATGCATTTCAAGTAAAGTAATATTTTCACAGTTGCTAAAGCAACAAAATTCATTTAACTTCACCAAATTTCATTTCATTTTCATAGTAAAGCTTTCTTGAAACCTGATTTTTAACATGATTACATACTAGACATCATCTGTGACTTCAATATATATAGTTAACATCGACCTATAATTTTATATGCAGACTCAGTCTTGTTTCTTTTTTGTCACATCTCTGAGTTTCTTAAGAAAGCAATTACTCTTTCAGCTCTTAAAATTCTGTATTCATTTGGTACTTCATGTTTTTTGTATAAAGGGAAGCTTGGCTAAATTTGGGGCAACAGAAGCTCTTGTTACCAATTGCTGTTGTTTGGGAGGTGGGGGAGGACAGTTTTAGGTGAATCACCAGCTGACTTGGATATAGGTGTTTGCATGGCATCAGTAATTTATTAACTGTGCAGAGTTCCCATTGAAACAAAAGGACATTTGGAGGTTCATAACCCCTGGAAATGGGTTCCTATTTCAAACCAGCTATGTGATACTCTGTGTGTGTGTGTGTATGTAAAGCTGTGTGTGTGTCTTTGCCTTGCTTTTGCTGTCAGATTGGAATGGTGCTTGGTTACAGTCTGTTCTTGGATGGTAAATCTGAGCTAAGATGTTAAATTATTACTTACTGGCTTTATTTAGCTTCACTTTTGAATGAAAACTTACTCGAGTTAAAGATTATGCAGATGAAGAATCACGTTCTACGCCACACATTGATAAAACATCACACATTAAAGCTCTTGGAGTCAGAACAGCTCTGCCCTGCCTTTGAAGCATTGGAACCTGCTTCTCAATAGCTTTTTTTATTCAGATTAGATGATCATTAATTCAGGGGTGGGCTATACCTAATCCTGCCATACTTCAGGACTTTGGATGAGTGTTTATCAAATTTGAGTTTATTGTCTATAAATCGGGTAGGAACTTCAAGGTGTAAAAAATTAACAACGCTTTCCTCCTTCTTTTAAGGATTCTAGCTGTAACTTAAACTGTTGTGATGATCTAACCACATTTCCTTTACACAGATGATGCCCTGCAACTTCCAACAGATTCATAAATGCTTCTGAACTACAGAGCATTGTCTTAAAAACACAGTCTTAGTTTAAAGCTGGAAGATAGGTTCCCACCTCTTCCATGTGGGCTCCACTAATGAATTTACCATTTTCTCAGCTGTCTTTGCTGAATGTTCACCAGAACATATTTGATGATGAGACCAGGTTGCTGGGACCCTGTGTACCCTGGAGTGTCCCTTTAGGTGGGTAGGCTGGAGTTTCTCTCTTCTGTGAAATGCTGACGGATGCCCAGTCTGAATTCATGGGCTGCTCAGCCAAGCTATCCAACACTGATAATGAACTGTAGTTGAGAGTTGCAGGAACTTGTCCTGCTTCCTGTGGGCTTAGTCATAGTGAAGAACCATAAAAAGTAGCAGAGCAAAAATAGTGGTCCCATGTTCAGGCCCTGGAACAGAAACAATCCCCAATATAACAAAATGATCTACATGATCAGGTCCCCCGAAATACCATATCCTTACAGTTTAAATACATCCTTTAGATGTACTTTGCTTTTTTCCCTAACTTCAGGTAACCAGACAGTGAATTTTGTTTGTCTGTAAATTAAAGATTCCTCTTCTAAAAGAATTTCCACTCCATATGTCCTTTTGATCTCCTAGGATAATTAACAAACATACTCCTTTTGGGGAGCTGAGGGAGCTAATGTTGATAGATTAAAAATGCTTCAGATCAATTTTACACTGAATAGTATATGACACTCTTTTCTATTTCATCATAAAAGCAGTTTCTCCCTCTAGCCATCATATACAGAAATTTGAAAATACAAAATCCCAACTGTTCAGGTCCTTGTTCATGAAATTCAATTATATCATCACCATTTGATGAGTAAGGGCCAACTATATATTCTTAATTATATGCTTAAAACACAGTGTAAAGATGCTTGCAGTCTCATCTAGATGACAAACAGAAGTTTTAGAGGGAAGTAGCATACAGTCATTTTGTACAGATCCTGTGCCTGCCAAACCCTGCAGAAGTCTGGCTGTGTTTGGTGGCTCCAGCAGTGAGATTCAGTTCTTGGGCTGCAGCTCTGCCAAGGAAAAGTCCTCATTGTTTCACAGCCAGTCCTTGTGATGTTTAATCTCCCAGATGGATAGTGGGGATCAGGATTCCTGTAACCCCATAAGTAGCAGTTACTAACATGTCCTGGCTTAGTTCAGGATTTGCAGTACCACTCCTGTCCTTCTGGGCTTCAGACTGTCCATTGTGTTTGTGCTCTTTTGACTCTTCTTTCTCTGGTGTTGTCCATGTCTTCCCTCATCCCCCAGACTCTTATTTGGATAAATGTAAAGATGAGAATTGGCAGCAGCAGCAGCATGGATAATACTGATCTGAATTTTAAAACCTCTCTCTGTCCTCTTCTCCCTCCCTCTTACGAAGACATGCTTTTGAATGGTGCTCTATACTACCTAAAAAACCCCCTAAGCCCTAAAAGTAGGGGAGTAATATCCAGGTCTGAGTCTCAGTAAAGTGAGTAGCACCTGTTGGATTCTGATCACAGCTTGTAAAAATCCACATAACTGCATCTGACACCCTTAGCTAGAAATCTCATGGATCTCGTTGTTATGTACTCACCTGTTGCTCATGTCCAAGATGCAGAAAAAGGTACCCTGTGAGATGCAGTTCAGGTGCTCATTTGGGCAACAGAGACCATTACACACTCGTGGTTTCAGGCTTTCAGGTGAGCATTGCCACGTGAAAGGACCTGAAAACATCCGTGGCAATGTGGAGATGAGTAATAGCCTGGCACAAACTGTGCAAATCCCTCTGAACCTTTGTGCATGGCTGAGTTCAGCTTTCACAGACTGTCCCAAATTTGAAGTGTCAGCCAGAGAAGAGCACAGGGTGTTTGTCAGTGAGCATAAACGGGTATTTTATTTACCAGTTGCTTGGCAACTGGTAATTGATTTCAACCTTAGAGGCCGGAAGTATGAATTCCGGTTGTCTTTGGACACATGTTACATTTTGGACATTAGTTCAAGAAGTAGTACTGAACTAAAATACGTAATTTTGGCCAAGAGAAGATGGACCTAAAGTGTAACACAGAAACAGACCATAGTGCTTTCGACTCATGAAGGGCACTTGGTGACACTGATGTTTAGAGGCCTAATAAATCTACCTTGGCAAAAGCTTGTCTGGATGTTGAATTAACAGTGTCTTCTATTTGAATGTGATGATCTTGTAAAGAGAAAATCCCCAACTTGTGGTCATCCTGAAGTTACATACAGCTAAAATAAGACTTGTTGCCATAACTGGTGTATTTTGTGCAGACTTGATGCTTTCTCAAAGATACAGAGCCCTTAAGCAGTTATATAGGATTACAGGATTTTGTAGTAATGATGACATTGGCACTGCAGTAAGTCCGGTTTAGGGTTTCTTGGTTCTTTCTTTTGGGGAGGGCAGACTGGGGGAGGGAGGTATCTTGCTACATTTCTTCATGTGAACTATTGCAGCATATATATACATACATATATATATATATATACATATATATACTGCCTGAGTATCAATAGTGTTTTGATTGCTCTGAGGTCCTCTCAACAGCTGGCCAGGCTTCTTCCAAGGATGTGTTTTGGCAGCTTGTAGGGAAATGTTGGCTGGTTGGTCTTAAACACTGGCTGCTCAGAACCTTTCTTCAGGGAAGGATGCTAGTTACAGATGAACTTCCAGGAGAGATTTGTGGCTCCTAAACAGCATTACTGTCCAAAAGAAAGAGAATAATCAATACTTGTTGTTTCCAGTATTTAGGGCTCAAATCCAGCTGGTGAAGGGGCTTGAAATTTTGGGTTCTGTCTTGGCTTCTGCTATGAAACTGTCCTGACAGACTGTAGCACTTCATTGACGTAAATGAATTATTCATCAGAGCTGGGACTGTAAGATCCAGAAGAGAGAATGAACAACATGTGAAGCTAAAACGTCTGTACACCAGAATGAGGAATACACAGGAGGAGCTCAGTGTCAGGATGTGTCAGGAATGATTGATGTGCATTGCAGTGACTTTGGGAGATAAATGGCAGTGTTGGATCACAGACCTGGCGCCCAGGAAAGGCTGGAGGCACTATTCTGAACACCAACAGTGTATTTCCAAAGCTTGGGAATCACAGAATGCTTTGGGTTGGAAAGGACTCTTAAATGTCCTCTAGTCCTCAAAACACTTCCAGGAATGGGGTAACCACAACTTCCCTGGGCACCCTGTTTCTGTGTCTCACCAACTTCATACAGAAAAATTTCTTCCTTAATGTCAGTCTAAACTGTCCCTCTTTCAGTTTAAAGCTGCTGCCCTTTGTCCTGTCACTACGGCCTCTGGTAGAAGTCTCTCTTTATGTTTCCTACAAGCCCCTTTAAGTACTGAAAGGTTGCAATATGGTCTACCCAGAGCTTTCCCCAGCTTTCCCCACCTCCCTTAGCCTTTCCTCAAAGGAGAGGTGTTCCAGCCCTGGGATCCTTTTTGTGGCCTCTGAACTTGCTCCTGAGAAAGGGGTGATCAATAGCTAACTCCTGTAAGCACGGGTTAACTATTAAGAGACAGCAAATGTTAATCACAAAACCTAAGAAGCAGGATTCGCCTTAATCTTGTCAAGATAAGAACAGGATTGTTGAAACCAGCACAGAAACCACTGAAAGACTGCGCATGCTCCAGAAAGGTGAAAAGTGCATTGTGATGAAGACTACTAATCTTCATCAGCAAGACCCCGAGGAAGAAGAGGAGCCTTCCTCAGTGCAACCACTAGGGTACACAGCGCATGCGTTGCATGTATGCTAATGATATTAATGACTTCCAAGAAGTAATTTGTATAACCACTCCTCTCCCAAAAAATGTGATGAATATTCATAAATTTTACCCATAACACTGGACTGTATGGAGTGCTCTGCCTGTGTGTTCAGATGAGCGATCCCTCACGCACCCAGTGCCAAATAAAGCAAATATCCCCTTCTCTGACTCGGTCTCTGAAGTGTTTCTTGGCCCATTTTGGGTTAATTCACTCCAACAGGTCCATCTCTTTCCGGTACTGGGGACACCAGAGCTGGATGCAGCACTGCAGGTGGGGTCTCACCAGAGCAGAGCAGAGGAGCAGAACCCCCTGCCTTGATCTGCTGCTCACTGTGCTGAGGATGCAGCCCAGGACATGTTTGGCTTTCCAAGCTGTGAGTGTACATGTCCAGCTTGTGCCCAACTTTTCATCCACCAGTATTTCCAAATAATGCTTGAGAATCTGTTGGGAAAGTGCCAAACATGGGAAGACTTGAAAAGACAGAGAGTTAATAGAATTTTTTTTCCAGAGGACAGTTTGTATTTCAGAAGGTACAGGGTGTTATTTTAGAGCTGACTGTTCCGGGTTGCAGTCAGGCTTATTTGAAGTGGTTAAAACTTTAAAAGTCAGAAGTAATTCAGTTGAGAGTGGCCATGGAGTTGGCATTTGGTGCTCTGGAGAAAGCAGGGAGATGAGAGAAGCAGAAAAAGGACCTGAAAAGGCAGTTTTGGTAAGTGTGGGTGTCAATGCCTGGGTCCATTTGGGAGAGGTGGGTGGGATAACTGAATAGAGATGCTTTTTTACTGGCCCATCAGCAATGTCCTAATGTGAAGGGAAAATGGCACAGCAAGGGCTTGTAAGGATCAATCAAAATGAAAATCACAGAAATCTGAAGGAAAGACACATGATTAAGTGTGAAAAAATGAGTGGATGGAGAAAAAAAATGATGGATGATTCAGAGAAAACTGATGCTGTTAATGTTTTCTTTGCCTCACTATATTCTTTTTCCTTTCTTCAAGGAAAAGAGGAAATGAAGTAAATTAACACAATTTAGCAGAAAAACGGCACTTGGAATGGCTATTGCTATGAAGCCAGAGAGGGCATTGTGAAACCACTATACATTTTATTTCAGGGTCTGTGTTTTTCCATAGCTTCGTTAATGGCTGGAGCGATGAAATAAATAGCCTGTATAAAAATCTGTGGTTGGCAGTGACTTGAGAATACACTCAGGCACTTTGGAAGTTTGTATCAGAATTCGAAATGGCCATAATACACAGGAAAAATGGCCTGAAATAACGAGAAGAAATTTGATAAAGGCGAGTGCAAAGAGCTGTAGTTAGGAGGAGAAATCAGACATTCGAGTATAAATGGGTGAGAGCTGGCAGAGCAGCAGTGCAGTGGGAGTGGATAAGTTACAGTAGAGACCATTAAATGCAAGGTGATAATAAGCTGTTGGGGGAGGATAAAGGCAGGTGTCATTCTGGGCTAGGAGGAGAGAGGGATGGAAAAAATGAGAGATTATTTTGTTTGACGAGAGGATGGTGTAGTGAGATGTGTTGCTTTAGGCACAATGTTGCAAGAAATACATCGGTCATTGGAGAGCGGCCAAAGATTGAATAAAGAATCACAGAATAATTCAAGTTAGAAGGGATTCATAAAGATCATTGAGTCCAGCTCACTGCTCCTTACAGGACTACCTAAAACTAAACTTCTTAAAACTAAACTCTGTGACTGAGAGCATTGTGCAGACCCTCCTTGAACGCTGTCAGGCTTGGTGCTGTGACCACTTCCCCAGGGAGCCTCTTCCAGTGCCTGACCTCCTGCCCAATGAAGAACCTTTTCAGTGAACCCAGAGTTCAGACTGCACAGCAGCCCCAATGCAGCTTCTTTCCATTGCCTCATGTCCTATTGCTGGTCACCAGAGAGGGGAGACCAGCCTCTCCTTGAGGGAGCTGCAGACTGTCAGGAGGCCTCTCCCAGTCTCCTCTTCTCCAAGCTGAACAAACCAAGTGATCTCAGCTGCTCCTTTTAAGTCTTGCCGCTGAGACCTTTCACCATCTTAGTCACCCTCCTCTGGACACATTTGAATAGTTTGATGTCCTTCTTACACTGTGGTGCTCAAAACTGCCCCCAGGACTTGGGGTGAGGCTGC
>VZRO01000325.1:164827-181553 GCA_013397915.1 Daphoenositta chrysoptera | reverse complement strand
TTTTTTGTACCATAAAATTATCTTTTGGTACAAAAAACTATAATGAATTTGGGGAAAATTAGGACAATTATTTATTATTTCAGTAACTAAAGGCTGAATTTTGTCGAATGTCACATTTCAGTAAATTCTATTAGTTTGAAATTCAGATGATGTTTGTTAGGATTGAGAGGCATTTTAGAGCAGAAATAAAAAGTAAGGGGCAGAGAGTTACTAGAATGGAATACAGGGGTAAAAATGAAGAGTGGAACTGGAGAGAGATGGTTAACATGAACCAAGCAATATTTGTGTATAGTTTGACCTTGCTGAGGATTTTTATTGAACTGGATCCTGTCATAGACAATGACACCGTGCATTTTGCAGTGATGAATTTCTAATTACTGAGCTGAGCTTTTCCAACAGCGAGATTTCTTGCAAGTTGGATACAAACCTAATTATTCCAGGTTTGGTACTCTGACATGAAAAAATTAAAAAGGAAGCATAAAATATGCCTTATTGCCTATATCCTTGCAGTTATGTATCTCCAGGGTAGGGTAAGGTGGCTCTTTGTTCCAGCTTGCATGTTTTAGCTGTGCCTGGGGTGTGTGGGAGGAGATGGTTTATGAATGTGTGCATGGCTTCTGCACAGTTATGCAAGAGCTTGTTCCTTAAACAGAGGAATCCCGGGAAACACAGAGAGAACACAGCCCACCCACCCTGGAGAACCAAAACCCCCTGCAGAAACCTCACACCTTCTCCAAGATTCATTCCCAACGGGGAAGGAGGAGAAGGGAGCTGATTTACACAGTACCGTGCTACGTGACGTAAATGAATGTTGCAATAATCCAATTTATTTCCACAGCTGGAGTGGCTGTCCACGAGATGGCATCATCCAGTCCAAGGACTCTGGGAACTGACCTGTCCTTGAGGTCGAGGGCGAACATGAAACAAAGGTGATTCCTGGTGCAGTGCAATATAAGCCAAAAAAAAAAAAAAAAAAGCAAAAAAGCAAAGCATATTTTCAGTCTAAAGTGATTGATTTGGTCCTCTGTGCTTGATCAGGCAAATTAGGTGTGTGTGAGCCAACTTCTTCTCTGGAGAGTGATGAGAGATGAAACAGAGGGAGCCAGAAATCCCAATGCCCAGGTTACAGTAATGAAGGCCAGCTTAGCAATGGCTACATCCCAGAAGTTGGTACTGTGCTGGAAGAGGCTGCCAAAGCAAAGTTGCTGAGGGAATGTGTTTTGGACCTCTTTTTGCAGCCCTCAACAGCAATGTCAGAGCTTCTGGCTTAGACTGGCCAGGGACTGGCTGCAGGTACAGGGTTTTTGGGAGGACATCAGCATCTGGGTCTGAGCTTGCTCCGTAGTGTGATGCTTCCTCCAGCATCCTGGACATCTCACAGAGGTTTGTCACCCCCACAGAGTCAGGTGTGGGCTGAGCCCCTCGGTTTGGGGTGCTGCAGTGTGCCTGCTCACCCCAGAGCAAGGCCAACCACGCCGTTCTGGAGGAAAGCCTCCCCCTTGGCACTGCTGCTTCTCCGTGGCTTCTCCTGCAGCATCGAGCCTGTTTGCAGAGCTCTCAGGTGTGTCAGACCACCTTTTCACCTCTCCCATTCCTGTCACAGCTCCTGGAGCATCTTTGGGAACCAATAACTTAACAATTTACTGTTAGCCAATAATTTAACAATGCCAAAAACCTAACTGGGAGAAGCAGATATTCCCTTCTGGCTGTTTCTAAGTCTGAAAATTCTACAAGTTCTAACAATTTCATCTTTGGCTTTTTCATGCTCCAAGGCCATGCACCTCTGTGCCCTCCTTCCCCCTTCCCGCCTTCCCTCATTTCCTTCCACAGAACCATTTCTGTCCTACAAATGTGAGCTTTATTAAATTGCATTCACAGCTCATTAGGGCCTGCCAACTCATCTAAGGGAGCACAAAAGCCAATATTTCTTGTGAAAAACCATTAAAGCTGGAATGGTGAAGAAGGACACCCACAGACCTGCTCACAAGCTTTCTGCTGGGCTGCAGCACAGAAGCCTGTCTGAATCTAAAAGTCCTTAATTTATCACAGCTTTGCTCCAGCAAATGTGTAGGGCTGGATCCTGTAGGGCTGGGAGCACATCCCCACCTTGGGGAGAACTCTCAGCACAGCTCTCACAGCAGAAAGGCCCCATCAGCAGGCTGTGAAAATGGAGATTTCAGGTTTAGTTCACAAACTTGCTCTCAGATTTTATAGCAACGTGAAAGCTTTTGGATGGGTGTGGTTTTTCCGTCTTTGTGATATAAATTAATATAAATATAATGATGTTGCATCATTGCACCAGCTGTACTGCTTTTCTCTCTGAATAAAGACTAAATTATTAAAGCAGCCACAGGTTTTAGATGTCCAGAATCCAATGATTTTTTAATAAATGCTCTTGATTGTGTAATTTCTAATAGAACAGCTATTCTGCATCAATCCTGTTGGAGTCTGCATCAGGTCCAGCCCTTGAGCTACTAAAGCATCACCATTCCTTAGATATGTTCTTTAACATCAGGAAAACTTGATGGGATCTATAATGAAATATTGTTCCTAGTTGAGCAAAACCCCAGCACAGTTTCCTGGGGCTGTAGGCACAAGAATTCCAGAGTTCTGGGTACATGGCAGCAGCAGCAGGACTTTTCCTGTAGTGTGAGTCAATGAGTGCATGTGCAACACTTGCAGCCCTGCCCCTGTTGGGGAGCAGATCCGGGGGAAATGTCATTTAACTGTCCCTGCTGTGAGAGCTGGGCACTCAGGATAGAGGCAAAAAAAGTAGATCTTGGACTTCTCAGTCAAGAGTGTAGGAAACGAGTCATTAATTCACATTTTCAGTTGTGCAGAGAAAGACGAAAAAACAACGTTTTCATATGGTTAGAAGAATAAATTGTTATTTTATGCATTAGGAAAGGGTTGCCAACAGGGCTTTAGACTTTCTCCCCAAACAAGAAAAGGTGGCATTTCAGATACAAAAGAGGAAACAAAAGTGCCTCTTAGCACATATCTTCTCTCATTCAAAAAACCCCTAAAGAACCATGTTCTCTGCTGATAGAAATCAGCACAGCTCCGAAGTTATACCCTCTGAGATGCTGACCACAGCCTTACAGGCAGAAATGATTCAAAGAACAGCACTGAGGCTCTTTTAACACCAGCTGAAGGCCAGTGGGGAGCAGGGAAGGTGCAGGAAATGGTTTTGGGAAGCAGCTCACATTAATCTCGGTGCCACCTGGGGCAGCTCTCCATGCAAACCAGGGCTTTTGCATAAAAAAATAAACCTTAGGCCCTCCTGCTGATCTACCAAGCACTCAAAGCCAACCCTGTGCAGCATTCAAACAACCTGCTTAGGATCCATCCTTCCCCAGCCCCATGACAGAGCTCTGCCCCAAGCCCCTGGCTGGCTCTGCCATCATCTCCTCCACAGATGCTGGTGCCTGGCTGCTCGTGTTTGCTGCCAGGGGATGGTCAGGGGGATGTTGGGACCATAGCTGTTGGCTCATGCCTTCAATTTATCTATGTAAAGTTTGGAAAAAAAAAAATCCTTTTATTTTTTCTGTGTAATGCCACCTGCCGTGTAGGAAAAAAAGCCCTTGGTCCTTGACTTTCCTCCTTTTATTATGTGATGATCAAAAAGGTGATGTTTATAGCCCAAGGTGTTTCCAGGAGACAAGAGGAGCCTGCAGCCAGTTCATATAAAGCAATCGTGGTTGTAGAGACCTGCTTCATCTCAGCTGCAAAATTAGGATGATGTTTGTTGCAGCAAAGGAGGCCTGGAGGCAGAATTTTGAGGAAACTGCTGAATGAGGGATGTTTTTGGGAGCGTCGCTCCCAAAGGGAGGGCAGGGTGAAGCAAAGCAAGTCCTTGACTTCTCAGTTCAGCACAGGGCACATCAGAGGCACAAACAGGCTGTGTGAGAGCCTTTTGCTGTGGTTAATATTGGTTTAACATCAATAAGTAGCAGGGTGACAGAGCATCCCTAGCAAGGCCACACTGCCGAGTCATTCAGCAGCGAAGATGCTTCCTTGGATGTAAATTCATTTTACCAAGGCTGAAAATAGCCCAATCCAAGAAGTTCATAATGGTGAATAAGTGTATTGCTAGAAAAGGGGAGAAATGGTTAGTAAAGTGCTTTTCTTAAAGCCCCTAAATACGGAGTCCTGTCTGCTCCTGACATGCTGAATGGCAGGACTGGGAAGGTGTGAAAGCCCTTTGGGTGCCCACACAGCCACACTTCACCAGGACTGAGCAGCCAAGGATGGAAGAAATGCTGGATTCTGTTCTAAGAATTGTGTTTTCCTACTACATTTTAATTACCTTTCCCAAAATATCCCCTGTTCCTGTACAGGTAGTAAAAGGTAGTGCCAATTACGAGTATCTCTATCATTTCTCTCTGTGTCCTTGCACTTCTCCAATTTCCACCACACCAAACTGGGAATTGCTGTATTTTGAATTCTCCACTGGAATTTTACCAGGATCATGCTGTGTTGGCTTCACACTGACACTGGAGAGGGGATGATGATGGTGACATGCCACCTTCAGAGCTGTTGGTCACTGCTTGGCACTTGGAATGCTGAAGTCAGGAACCATCAGGCACTGCTGGATAAAATCAGGATATCAAGTTGCCTGGTGTTAAGCTGCCTCAGCCACCAGTCTCCACCATATATACCATAAGGAGAAGCAGTCCCAAACTGGCACCCACAAGATCTACCCCTGCACCAGCAGTTCATGCACCTGCTGCCCCCAAACCACAGCCACCCCTTGGGTTTTTTAATAAAAATTGCTCCCTAGCAGGAAAATATTCCCACTGCTCATACACATGCATGCCCACATGGCTATCAGCTTGGTTTTTTCCAAATTAATCCAGACTTCTCTTAAGGGAGAAGTCAAGGAGAACTTGCTGTTTTTCATATGACAGCATAGTGGCAGATGAAGGAGGAATATTAAGAGGAGTAAGGAAAAGATAGGAAAGAAGTAAAAACAGCCATTTTTTTTTCTGACATAGTATATACTCTGAAGGCAACCATTCTCTGGCAAACAGGAACCTTTTTTTCTGTCTGGAAGGTGATTTTTAAGGAGTGCAAGGCACTGTGTGTGTCAGTGCAGAGGGTCCTCCTGGAAGAAGAAGTGCCACAGAGCTGGGGGATGGGAAGCAGTGGCAGGGCAGATGGGGCTGTTGTGCTGGGAGGTAACAGGAAAAATAAATGAGCCTGTGTTGGTTCAAAAACATCACAGATGTGGCTGTTCCAGGCTTGCTGGTGCAGCGGGTTCCTGGAACAGAGCTGTTTTTCTGAACAGCCATCCTGTGTGCTCAGCCCCTGACAAACACAGAGTCACCCAGGGTACAAGAAGACCCATGTCACTGTGCTATAATAAGACATGTGGCATCATCAAGCTGCATCCCTCTCCAGGAGAATGGCAGGCATTTCTGGAACAACCTTTTTCACTAACTAGAGGAGCTCATGATGAAAAATAACCCCACCTGCTCTAAACTTCATTTTCCCATTTGGTGCATAAATTAGGAGTCAAATTAGCTGGGTCAAACAGACTCTGATGCTAATATTCAGGGCTTTCAAGGAAGAGGCAGCAGCAGGTATTAGCACAGGGTCTGGCTTAGATGCATTTTCTTTTTCCAGGCCTTCCTCCACAGCATGATTCCCCAGCTGTTCCACTCTGACAAGGAACAATGGTCTTACCTGCACAGCATATACACCTAAATCTAAGGCTGAACATGAACAGTGCATGCACAATCTCCACGAAGTCTGAAATCTGAATCTTTCTGCAGAGTCCCTGCAATGCTTGGTGATGTTTGTCTGTTTTCCCAAGTTAGAAGAAGGTTGGAGGGGTAGGATGAGCTCACCCTAATTTCAAGGCTTTTCTCACACTGGTGAAGTCATCTGCCCAGAGATCTGTGATTATCTATGTTCAGGTATCTCTGTCAGATACAGACCCTCCTGTCACCTTCTTATCATCTGACCTTGGCCCAGCATTCTTAGTTCAGGCTGATTAAGACTGTGAGCACCCGTTGTATGACATTCCTGTGGTGCACACAATCCAGCTGGATGAGGCAGGATAAAGTTTCCAAGGCTCTGCAGTCTGGGCCATCATTAGTCTTGAACAGGCTTTGAGCATCACAGCTTACATAGGAGATACACTGGTGGGCACTATCACTTTTCTCTATAACTTTTTAAACCACAGAAATAGCTGACAACAGTAGCTGACAACTGGATTGTTGACATCCAAAACCCAACCTGCTCATTGACTTCCAAGGATGGAAATGATTCAAGTCAAACCATGGCTGCAAATGATATAGAAGTTAACAGGCTCCGATACTTCAGGAAGTTGGACAGATGAGGTTCATGCTTCAGCTTTCCTAGAGAATATCCACCAAGGTCCATTTTGTAAGGGAAACTTTTGCTCAAGTACTTGAAGTCCTACCATGAAGATGGAACCAGGACAGAACTTGCTCTGCAGCAGCCAAGCTCTAAAGTGTGGTTAAACAGGGACAAAACAAAGGCCACATAGGACAGAGAGCTTTTAGTTAAGGGGATTGAATTTATGTGGAAAAGCCCAATGAGGAAGATGGTGGTGCACAGTGTTAACCTCACACTAGCTGGTGCTTTCCTGCCTGCAGAGCCCAGATTAGATCTTATCTGACCACACAGGCACTGCAAACACACAGACATGGTAAAACACAGCTCAGTCCCACTCCAAACACGACCCATGGGAGCACAGAGTGGCCGGATTCCTGTCTGGTGGGATGGTGATCAGCTGGGAAGTGCAGTGTGTGGAGAAAAGCCAAAAACCATGACTCAGTTTGGGATTTGGGAGAGGAAGAAAGAGAAAGGGAGAGGAAGGTATGAGGATGCAGTCAGGCAGTGTCCTCATGAGCACAGTGAGGTGGTGGGAATACAGATTGAATGCTTCGTCTGGGAGATGCTTGTGGAGAAATGACAGCCTGAGGGGGAGCTGGCAAGAGGTTGCTCCTGCCCAGTGATTCCTGGCTCTTTCCAGAGCTACTTTGATGCTCACTTTCCATCAGATCTGGCTCGCCTCTCCTGCACAGAGCCAGGCCCCAGCCCAAAGGTGGAGCCTCACAGGCACATCACAGAAACCACAGAGAGACGTGGGGCACCACTGCCCAATGAATCTCAAATAGAGTGAGATGGAAGAACAGCTGGTGAGAGATGCAACATTCACACCAGGCTTTTGTTTTAGTTGGAGACATGGACACAATGACACAGGGACTGAAGTTTAGATGTCCAGGAAGGGTGGTGTTGAGGCCCATGAGCCTCAGTGAGACTAAGCCAGACTAAAACATGCCAGTGACATGGAGGATGAGGCCACCAGCTTCTCTGCGCCTCAGTTTCCCCCTCAGTAATGAGGAGGATGATGCTTATCAAAGAGCATGCAGTGAGGATAAATCAAGACAAGAGCCTTGATGGCAAATAGGACAGAGACCATCATATTCCAGCAGAAATTACTACAAAATTGAGGTGAGGAGCCTCTTTGTGACAGCTGCTGGGGTTTGATGTGCTGGTAGAGCAGAGTGTGCACAGCAGCCACTGCTCATAGCCCTGTGCATGTGTAGGAGACAAGGGAAGGCAGGCAAAAAAGAGCCTGTGAAGGCATCTTTCAGCCCACAGCTGACTTGAGAGACAGTTTGGCAGCTTGATGGTGGGGGAAAAAGCGGATATTGCTAAATTAAAGGAGCAAAGCTGGATAAAGCATTCTGGCTTTCCTCACTTTTTATGCCCATGCAAATTTAATTAAGGGAGAGTGCCTAAAATATGCCATTCAATTAAATGAGTTTTCAAAGAGCACAAAGGGAACTCCAGTTCCATCAGAGAAAGACACCTGCATTGTGGCACAAGGCTTGGAGACACAGGTTTGATTAAACCCCTTGTAACAACCTCTGTGGGGCTGTAGCTTTCTGAACAATTAGGTGAAAGCACATTTTTCCAGCTGAGTTATACAGGTCCAAGGAGAACTTGCCACCTTTCCACTAAAAACCTTTCCCTCACCATCAAACTCTGCATAACTAACCCTATGGAGATCCTTTCATAGTCTGCTCACATCCCAGCAGGCATGAATTTGGACAGTTGGAAGAATCTCACCAGCTGACACTGACCCCAGCATCCTGAAGGTCAGGGATTCCAGTGAAACTTTCCAAAAAATGTTTGATTTTGCTAAACACAGGCAATTTCTCTTTTCAGATCTGGCAGTGAATGAGGCTTTTGGCTACAATTGCAAAATTGGATCTCTTCTTTGCCTGGCAGCTCATCTGGTAATTATGTTGTGCAAATGGAGTATGGCTTGCAAAGAGTGGAGGGCACGGATTTAGCCCTTGAGCAGCTTTGGCTCAGCTCCATCTCTTGTTTGCTGATGGGGACTGTGCAGAGCAAGACAATGATTAAACCTAGATCCAAAAGTTCATCCCAGGTTTACAGCTACTCCATGAGTAATTCCTTGTCCTGTGAACAGGATTATCACCTGTGTTAGTTGTCCTCTGTCAACCCAGCTGGCAAGTTTGAGTTCAGATATTTACCCTCCATGGAGGAAGAGCTAAGCTCCAGGCACAGCCCGGGGCAGTCCTGATGTCCCTGCTCTGGAGGAATGAAGCTCTCTTGCTTTTTCTGAAGCACCCACTGAATTTGGGTTTGTCTGCCAAGGAGCACTAGGACATGGCCTAAACCTGTTGCAAAATCATGTTTCATGTAAAGAATAGAAATTCAGATTTGAACAAGCTCATGCTTATGTGAAATTCTACTTTTCCCTTCCAAGCCAGTGGGTCCCATTTCTCACATAGGTCCTCTCCACCCATTAACTTTTTTCTCCAACCTTTGCATGAGCTTTTAATTGGTCCCACCCTGGATTTGAGGATCTCCAGCTTTCCATGGCCTGCTAAGGTCCACACAGCTATTTTAGGGCTGGAAGAGGACAGGATATACCCAGGAGCATTTCTGTTGCATTTCCATTGTCATCCCTGCAATGTAATCCTGTTGCAGCCCTAAATAACATATTGGGATGGGGAATCTGCCCATTAATAAAACTAAAGCACCTCTTTTGGGTTGATTTGGGCAACAGGACTCTGTTCTGACTCTTATCCCAGGTGCCCATCACTGACTGCTGGCACTGTGCTGCTCCTTGTGTGTGAGTGTCAGCCTGGACTTAATGTGGTGACTAAAGTTAATTAGCAAAGCTCTTTCTCCCGTTGTTATTCAGTAACGCTAATGTCTGTGGAAGGAAAGAACAAAATGAGCTAAGTTCATTTCAGTCCTGAGAGAAACCTGGAAAAATAGCAATGTTCACCAAATGGGAAAAAGAGAAAATGAGGAGATAAAAAAAAAATTAATTTCCAGCTTCTAAGAGGACCTTACCAATAACAATATAAAAGATAGCTGAGTGTTCTGCTTAAATGAAAAAAGTGATTGCTTCGCAGGCAAGTGAATGGTTTTCCATATCTTCTTCCCCTGCCTCTGTCATTTAATTTTGTTTCCTCTACTCTTATTATTTGACTCCATTGGTGTGATGAGATGGTACTGGAGGCTATTGACATTTCTCCTCGATGCAAGTGGAGGCAACATCCAGAATAAGTCACCTCCTCTGCAGGGGATGAGTCTGGCCTGTGACCCCTGGAAGTGAGTTGTGTTGATGCAACATTCACATGGCTCAGATAAACACATCAAGCTCAGGAAGATGAGAGCTCATAGTACATTTACAGCCTTAACAGCAAAATCACATGAAGCTAAGGAGGTGTGGTGCATTCTCAGGGTGAATGTGGACCCAGTGCAAGCATGGGACAGGCTGGAGAGGGAAGGGAGGCTCTTCCATGGTTCCCATCAGCATAACTGTGACTACTGAGTGCTTCACAGGCAGTAGTATCTGGCCTCTAAGTACCATTTTGAGGTTCACAAGCCAAGATCCCTGATGGATAATCCACTGGACAGAAGAACGATGCAGTGGGCAGCTAAACCACCCAAGCCCCACATCCTACACACTTCTGTCATCTGCACTTATATCCCCACCAGGCTCCCTAATGTTCAAACAAAGCAACATGTCTTTCCAGGGAGGAATAACTGGATCTCTTCTCTCTACTCTGACTTCTCATTTTCAGTAGACTCCTCTTTTTGGGCTGGTCTGTGAAGGAAATGGGTACGAAAGTCAAAATTTGTTGGGGGTGGAGAAGACCAACAGGCATATGCATGGAGATGGTGCAGAGAGAGGTGTAATCAGAGATCAGATAATCCTTTCTTCCTGAGGGTACAGGCTATTAACCCCACTTGTAGAAGACAATCAGGCTGTAAAGTCAAACTCTCAGGAGCCAGGAAACACCAGAATTAACAGCATGCACAGCCACAATGTGGGCCTTTGTGCACATCAAATGTGAGGCACCCTTTAATTATCTGATCACCTATCATTTGGGGTTATTTTAATCTGGCGAGTTGCTCCAGGCCACATTAACACACGCTGTTCAAACCGCACGCTGCATTCAACATTAATTTCCTCGCCAGCGCCTCTGTAAAGCCTCGGCGCCTGATCAATATTAATGCGTTTATCTGCACAGCGCTGCTGCGATATCACCAGCTGGGGAACTGAGCCACGGAGAGATTAAGGCCAAAATGATCAAACACACTTGCTAATTTTGGGTGCTCGATTTGCAGCACCGGGGATCTGATCTTCCCGAGCACTCAGCGTTTCGCTGCGCTTGGTGTGCCTGAAGCACAGCTCACGCCGGCTTGTTCCTGTCTCCCAGGGCAGATCCATCCTGAGAGCCCTGTGTGGGGCAGCAGGAATAGGAAGGAGAACTTTTTGGGCAGCTCCTTTGCTGTGCAGATGAATTTCCTGTGCTGAACTGTTCAGAGCAAGGAAAAATCCGGGGGGGGAAAAAACCAACCAAACAAAAACCAACCAAACCTGTCTTGGCCATCAGTGTGGGCCCAGGAGGCCAAGAAGGCCAAGGGCACCCTGGCCTGGAAATATTCTCTGCATTCCGGGTTCCCACAGCCTGTATCAGCAATAGTGTGGCCAGCAGCACCAGGGCAATGATTGTCCCCCTGTACTCAGCACTGCTGAGGCCTCACCTCAAATCCTGGGGTCAGTTTTGGGCTCCCCACAACAAGAAAGACCTTGAGGGGCTGGAGCATGTCCAGAGAAGGGAATGGAGCTGGGGAAGGGTCTGGAGCACAGATCTGATAAGGAGCAGCTGAGGGGGTGTTTATCCTGGCTCAGGGGTGACCTTATTATCCTCTACAACTCCCTGAGAGGAGGGTGTAGCCAAGTTGGGGTCAGTCTCTTCTCCCAGGTAACATGGGACAGGACAGGAAGAAATGGCCTCAAGTTGTGCCAGGGGAGGTTTAGATTGGATATTAGGAAAAAATTCACTAGAAGGGTTGTCAAGCACTGGAACGGGTTGCCCAGGGAAGTGGCTGAGTCACCAGCCCTGAAGGTATTTAAAAGACATGTAGATGTGGCATTTGGTTTAGTGGTGGCCCTGGGTACACTGGAATTCAATGATCTTAAAGGGATTTTCCAATTTAAATTATTCTGGAGTGTCAAATTGGAAGTCTTTGGGAACCTTGGTTTTTTGATGTTTTGCACCTTTTCAGCTCTTACCTCATCACGTGATATTTTTTCAACATAAATTTTGGAGATGTGAAGTCCCAACTCACTATTCCCCTCAAAAACCAAGTGTGCAAAGCCAATTCTGCCAAATTAACAGGAGAAAGATCCAGTTCTCATTTTAACCAGTACTTATCTCATTGGTGAGGTGCAGCCCGTTGGATCCTGAGCCAAACCTCCAACTCCACAGCCCAGGGACTGCGAGAGGAGGTGTGAGAGCAGGGTTTGTGTTGGCCATGCAGCTCCCTAAGGCTATGAAATGTCTGGCCAGTGATTTCACACTGGGTGCTTGGCACCAGGGACACACCAAGATTTGAGACTCCAGAGTTCAACCAGGAACTGAGTGGGGTGTGTGGTTTTGCCCTTTCTAACTTTTGTCCCTGGGAACATCTCCTGTCCCTCCTCCCCCTGTCCTGCCCATCTCTCATCTATTCCCTGCTCCCTGTCTGCCTCCTGCCAGCTCTCCCATTGCCCACGTCCATCTACACCACATTGTTACTCCTCTCTCTGCTGCTTCAGCAGTGAAAGGGTTTTTTTCCTCCCTCTACACTTTTATATGACTGTGATTTACAACCCTGGGTTTAAAGATTTATTGCAATGCACACATGGCACAACAGACTCTAAGTGATGTGTTTAGCTTCGTTATTATTCTCTTATGTAGCAATTTTTCCAAAGTGAAACAAGCAGCCTCATGTTGTCAAAACTTTTGTCCTCTAACTTCTGAGGTTTATTCTGATGAGAATAAAACCAGGGAAGAGAAGGCAACTTAAAGAGCTTGGCTGGTATCTATAAACCTCACAAGTGATATAAGCCCATGGGAGCTTAACCAAGCACCAGATGGTCTTCAGGCAATTAATTGCAGGTTGAGGATTCACGTCTACATCAGCTCTTGCTCATTCCTCTTTACAGACATGGTTAAAAACCTGACAGCAATTTAAACTCCCTCCTCACTCTGAGAAAAGCAGCAATGGCAACCACCATGTATCATCTCCTCTCCCTTGCTTTTGCATGTTTTAGGACAGTGTTTTACCCATCTAAGATGTGCAAGTGCGTTAGGTCATCTTAGAGAGCTTAAACTGATCTAAGGCTTTAATGTGCTTAAAGGTGGTGGAAGGACATTGATTATATTTAACCCTAAAAATCCACGAACCACCATGTACCCAAGACAGGCAGAAGTCTCTTGTTTGGCATGGATTTGTGTTCCTTTCTTCACATGCATCCTCTTGATGTACAGACCAAGTCAAAGTCCCCTAAAATCACTGAGAAGTCTTAAATTAGCTCAAAGGAGCACTGCTGTTGGCATCAGCAGCAGCAGGTTCAGCCTTCTGTTGTGGACATTCTTAGAGCCAAGTTTATAATTTTCTGTACTGAGCTTGTGGTGTCAAAACTAATCAGGAAAACATTAAAACCCAACCATATAACCACGAGTTTCACCTGTGATGAAAATCCAAAACCTGTGGGTCCCCACCAAAGTGCACCTTTCCACCTGCAGTTTTTGGAATTACTATCCAATTAAAGAAATAGCAGAGAGTCATTTTTTAAAAAAATAAGCAATTTTCTCATTTAAATAAACATGTGAAATTGTCATTTAAGAGAAGCAATTTTGTCTCTCTCTTTTATGCAAGCAAATCTTGTCATAATTTAATCTTTTCATGACTCAGCATAATACCCAAGAGGATTTCCTCCAAATTTCCAAATGGGGCACAGGCTGGAGCTGCAGCATTCCCATCATTGGAAATGCCAAGAAACGCTGTGAGTTTGGATGGAATTATTACCATGCTAGTCAGACCTGGCATCTCAAAAAATTAAGACCTGTGCTGCCAAATTTGAGGACGCCTTGCCCCAGGATTTTATTTCATCTCAGGCTTGTCCTAGAGGTTATGAAGCATCCAAGATGTCATTTTGTTTTGAGTTTCTTGCCAAGGTCTACACTTGTGTACGACAGCATTGTATCACTGCCTGGGGAGCAGAGCAGCACTAAAAATCCTGCCTCCTCCTATGTGTGTGTGTGCCACCAATAATCCACCTTCTCACCGAGGCTGGCCCAAATTTTTTCTGTCATAAGCAGAAAACCTGAGGTTGCTATGTGGTAGTGAAGGCAGCAGAGAACAGCTGTGGGCTTGAGTGCTGTTTGCTTTACACCAATGCTGCTCCAGAGCTTGAAGGTGAGGTTTTAACCCTAAACACGGCCATGGACATGTGGGTGCTCATCTCCTGGGCTGGGCCTCAGCAGCTGAGCCACAGCCACGTTTCTGATGTTCTTGCAGAAAAGCATCAATAGTGCTGATTTGTAATTGGAAAGGAAGATTATATTGTATGACTCAGAAATGACGCTGGGAAAGAGATTTGATATCACAGTATTTCAGCACAGGAAAACCAGGTTGCCAGTGGAAAAGCTTGAAAAACAGACGTGCCTCCTCTATTTATGCTCATGACAGTGTGGTTTGCACAGTGCCAATATTCAGGGTCAGCAGTGAACGTGGCCAAATGCAGCCGTGCCACACATGGCCAACCCCAACATCAGCTGGAAGGACCCAAGTGGTAAAAATACAGTTTCAAATAGTACTCCAAAAATCCCCTCTCTTTATCCTAAAATAAAATATCTCATATAGAAGTCGATTTTGAATTTCTCTCCCTAATTTACAGTATTTCCAGAGAAAGCTTAAAACAAAAAGTTGGAAGTTGTCCATCTGCAATGTAAGGGTTTGGTGTTTTGCTGCGAGGAGTGGCTGGGTGCACGTGCAGCTTCTGTGGCTGTTTCAAACACACGTCAGCCACGCCTGCTCATTACCCATTTTCGGATCCAGCCCTTGGCAGAGCTGCAGAGCATGCCCAGGTAATGAGAGATGGCCTCTGTGCAGCCACTAAAAGGGCTTGAGTTGATGTTTTATTGTCAGTCTTAATGCGGGTATTTCTGGGCATTTCATTTTACCACTCTATTACTGTTCTTGTAATCGGGTTGTGTGCAATTAAACACTGAATGCAGAGCCCCACAGCTGCAGCATGCCGTGCTATTCCAGCCACTCCAGAGAGAACTTTCCACGTAAGATTTAAATTTTTTAGAAATACCTGTTCTTCAAATAGCTACAATGGCTCTGTAGGAGCCTGTCAGTCAAGTAAGATTACAGACTCCCTAAATTCAGCCTGACATGACAGACTGTAATGACTCTGAAGGGGCTTTTACAGTCTATTGTGCCAGTGGTCCCTGCCTAATAGAAGCATCTCCCACACTTCTCATTAAAACTGTAATGGCTCCAGAGACTCCTATAGTACCAGTTACTTCAAATGTGAGTTATTTCATCACTAAAAAAAAACTCAACCACATTCATGTGATACTAAAGGTGTAGGTTAAATAAGGAAATTAGAACTTAGGTTTTATGCAATTTTGATGATGAGAAATTGCGGCATTCCTAAGGATTTGAACAATTTAAAGTAAAATTTTTGCTCACTGAACGTGGAAATGGAGAAGTGGACGATGCTGTCTGTGCAGTGAGATGTAACGTGATGCTGTAGAGACCAATGTGGTGTCATAAATAACGGTGGTGGATGGTTTTGGGATGCCACAGCCACAAGGTAAGTTACAGTGCTTGTCTCCTGGATGGATGAAGCTCTTTGGCCTCCACCTTGCTGGAGGTCAGGGCAGACCATCACACTTGCCCTTTCTGGCCTCACACTCTGTCAATCTTCTCCTGAAGGCAGGAGCATGGCATTTCTAATAGCAAGTGATTTACATGTGAAAAAGAGAGAAAATGTCACGGTGGTGGTGGTGGCGTTTGAAGGGCAACTTGGATTTGGCAGCCAGCTGCATTTTTTTAGGTCAGTCATATCTTTCATTTCCCAGGTATGCAGTGGGGTTGTGAGGCTGCCTGGGGACTCCTGGTGACACTACCACAGAGCAGGCTGTAAGGATCATGCAATAAAGAAAATCCTGAGGGTAGTGAGAAGATGGGAGTAAGTCAGGAGCAGAAGGAAACCTGTTCCAAAGTTCATGCTATGACAGCACACAAGCATCCATCGTAGGAAATCCCAAGCTTTTTGGGCTGTTCGTGAGGCTGGACAGCCGGCAAAGCATCAGAGGGGTGCAGTGACAAACCACAGGAGCTGGCACATGCAAAGCCGAGTGGGTCTGCCCAGCAGAGGGTAGCATTGACCAAACACCCCAACCCGTACTCCAGGTTTACACTTTCACCTACCTCTGAATGCCCACCTCTGCCACAGCCCCTTTGAGATGAGAGGCACAGCTTAGCCCAGACTCAGGGAAAGCCTCACAAGCTGACACCTTGTAAATTCTGCTCATAAATTATAAGAAATCTGGAAAATCAGCTTCCAAAATAGAATTTTAAGGGATCTGCTAAACGACACAATACATGTTAAACAGTAAAGTGCACACAGTCACATTTGTTTCAAAGTAAATGTTATTTAGCTCCTTGTATTTGGATTTATTTTCAGGTCCTGATTTGATGACCAGGTTTGGAGTTGGTCAGGTTTGGGGCTGCTCTGAGGCACCAGAATGCCTGTACTGCCAACAGCAAAGCCTCTGATTTAGTCACCTAACTTGGGAGTCCCAAAAGAACTGCACTTTTTTAGTGCCTTACATATTCTAAAACTGAAGCCCAAAGATCTTAACTATCAACATAACAGTGTAGACTATCATTTTCTCTGATGTCTGACGAATCCTGCCTGTCACCCCGCATCAGAGCTCATCCCATGCCCCATGTGACGACGCTAGAGGTCTCAGTGTCGCTGAGAAAAAGCTGCTTTTAGCAGTAATCTCAGCCACGCGTGTGTGTGGCGGTGTGAGAGGCTCGGACGGCGGTGCCGGCAGGGTGGGCGCGGTGCCAGGGCTGGACCCCTCGCGGGGCCGCGGTGCCCATCACCGGCCCCGGGCTGCCCGACCCCTCCTGGGCTGCCCCTTGCTTCGAGGGCTGTGCTGGGCGAGGCTGGTCCTTGCTGAGGGATGAGGTTTTGCGTGCCAGGAGTGCGTGTGCGAGACAGGTGGGCACCGCTGCCCCCGCGCATCCCAGCGCATCCCAGCGCATCCCAGCGCAGCCCCGCGCACAGCCCGTCCAGGCAGCACGGCCGCTTGTGGTGTGCCTTTTTAATTTTCCCTTT
>VZRO01000325.1:9806-164373 GCA_013397915.1 Daphoenositta chrysoptera | reverse complement strand
TGTGAGGAGGAGGAGGAGGAAGGGGAGAAGAAGGAGGCGGAGGAGGAGGAAAAAGGAGAAGAAGAAACAGCAGCAGCCGCTGCCGCCGCGGCAGAAAAGAAAGCAAAAGCCGCCCGAGGGCTCGGAGCGGCATCCGCGGGGCTGCGCGGAGCGGCCATGGCCCGGGAGAACGGGGACGGCGGCGGCTCCTGGAAGAAGCAGGCGGAGGACATCAAGAAGATCTTCGAGTTCAAGGAGACGCTGGGGACGTAGGTGGCGGGGCTTGGCTGCGGGGCCGGTGGCGGGCGCTGTCCCTTCCCCCGGGGATGCGCGGTCGGCCCGCGGGTGGGTGCGGGTCTCTGTGCGGGGATTGCTGCTCCGCGCCCCGCGCATCCATCCGAGCCAGAAGTCGGAGCGACCTGGGAACACGGAGAAAAATAGAATTGTGGGGCAGGAGCTGGGTTAGCATCACCCCTCAGCCTCTCCCCACCCCCCCAAAAAAGCGATAAAAAGGAAAAACCCCATGTGTTTTAAAATATTCATAGAACGAGGAGACAGGGGAGGGGTTTTTCTTGATAGTGCAACTGTAAATAAATGCGGTCTGACTTGCACGCTTCCCCTAAAGCCGATGGCTGCAGCTATTCGTGGACAGACGAGCAGAAATAATCGGAGTGGATTGGATGTGTTTTAGCTACGATGCTTAACTGTTGTTGGGCTTTATTTGTTTTATTTATAGTGGCGGGGCATAAAGATTAGTAAAACGTTGAGTTGTTTTTTTTTTTTTTAGAAGGCTGAGAAAAAACACGCACAGATGGTGCAAGGGAGCGGGGTACAGGCTGGTGCCTTTTTGGCTGAGCAAAGAGTTTTATTTTTGTTAAAACTAATTTTCGCACACAGGATATTCTAAAGGTAGGGAGCCGGGAGCGCTGAAGGAGTCAGCGCATGGGCTGTGTGTATACATGTGTGTATACATTGTAATTAGAGTCCGGTTGTACCGGGAGTGCTCCTCGTAGCTGTGTCCCCACTGCTTTAATTGAAACTTCAAGCATGTCTCGATACGCAGCGCTGTGAATCCCGAGTAGTGCTTTTCCTACGCTGCGTGCCACTTCCAAAACACAGTTGAACAAGTTTTGACTGTAATATTTGAGCTTCTTTCTGCTTCCAAGGGAGGGCTCCCTATAAACAGAGTATTTCAGGTCCGTGGGCTCGCTGGTTTCCTATAAACAGGCTGCGAGTAGGAGCCAGGCTGGTGGTTTAACATGGAGGTGGGTCAGCAGCTCCGCCGAGATGGGCTTGATAGCACAGCCCTCAGGAAAACACTGGCTCAGGAAATCAAATTAATGTCTGTCCAGGTCTCTGGAGAAGCGAAATGCAGCGTAAGAGCCAAGTGTTGTGATGTGTTCTTGTCACCTTCATTGAGTTTTTGCTGTGGGAATTTCGTGCAGGGAGAGATGTGCCCTGCTTGTCACCTTAGGCGTGCAGTTCCCCTCCTGAGCACAGGGGTGCTGGGGAGGAAAGTTTTAATGCTCTGAGGTTTGGTGGAGCAGCAGGACCTTTCACTGGGGTTCCCACTGTACAGCTCTCTGTTGTGATGTTGAAACCACCTGTGAGGGTTAATTGGTGCTGCTGAAGAGGTTCAGGAAGAATTAATGCTGTGGCCTTGATCCAGATCCCACTGTAGTTAATGGGAGCAGGTGTAGGTCCCAGGGAAGGTAAAGCTGGTCAGAGTTAATAGTTATGCATATTAGCATCGCTGTTGCAAATTAAATTCATTAAATATGGCCAATTAGTGTCTCAAACTATTAACCATTGTCTGAGCCTCACAGTTTGGTAAGTCCTTTCTAATGGCAGTGGGCTCTGTGAAGTTTTTAAACTTGACTTAACAGTCAAACTAGAAAGTTTTAGAAAATTAAAATAATTGGATTACAAACCTGGGCCCATATAAAGAAAACAGAGCTGTTTTCTTTTTCATACATGTATTTAATTATGAATGTATGTGCATTTAACAGCCTACTCGTGGGTTGCCTTCTGGTTGTGCATTCCTTAAGCTTCCAAGGGCAGGCTGATAATTAGAAGATTTGAATCTGAGTTTTGGTTCTGTCCTTGGCCACCCACCAGCACAGCACCTGCAGATCCTACCAGGTCTGGTGTGACTTACCAGGATGTGAAACTTCTAAAAAATTGAGGTCATTGCTGTACAAATCATTAAAGTGCCTGTTCCATTTCCATTGAAGGCAGTGAAGGGCTGTTCACTGACTTGAGCAGTAGATACACAGGGTCCAGGAGACCAAATGAGGGGAATCATTCTCAATTATTGATAAGAAAGTATTTAAATAGGACTTTAGCTATATAAGTATAAATAGCTTTAAAGTACTTGGACCAAAATGTTTTCCTCTGGCATTTTTTAGGAGCAGGGTTAAAATCTGCTTTGATCCCTCCTGCACTGTAATGCTGAACCATGTTGGACAGCCAACACTTGATCTCACTGTCTAATGGATTTTTCTCTAGCATGGAGTGAAAAACTTGGCATGTCACATGAAATGTACTGGATTGTAGTAGCTGTGTTTTGCATTTCTCTGCCATTCCATTTCAAAATGCCAAAGTGCTAAAAGCACTTTTAACAGAAAAACAGCCCTTTTTCATGCAGCTGTCTTAACTGCCTGTGGTAAAACTGGCTAGAGAAAGAAAAGCACTAAACCCCAAATCAGGGAAGAAAGTGAAAAAGAAACTTTAAAAGCATATTTTATTTCAAGTGCATTGATTTGTGAATGTTAAATCTGTGTGTATACCCTATTAATGATTTGTTCTCAGAAAGGAGCCTTTCATCTGAATTAAAGCTCTTCAGCAGATCTTTAACATGGGAGAGTTGAAATTTGTTGGAATTATTAAAAAGATCCTAAGTCAGTTAATCATTACATCATTTGGGCTTCAAGGAACCTCTAATGAGTACTCAGCTCTCCCTTCCAGAGCTGGAATGAATTATTTACATGTCCCTGTAAATCATGTCCAGCCACACTGATGCTGAAATTGGATTGGATGTCATGTCCAGATGTAAGAAAGTAGCCCTTTTCCACCCAAAGAAGTGTTTTCTTTGGTGGCTGAGGTCTGTGTTTACTCTATTTTGTGCTGTTGGGCAATAATGTTTTTCTAAAGAAGTACCAGCAATGCAGTGGTTGGCTCAGATGTACCCAAACCTGTATTTACCTTGTTCTGTATTTATGCAGATATTAAAGCATGTGCAATCTTAATTTGGGGCTGCAACCTCTCAGATACCAGAGTGTCAACAAAAGATTTTGGTAATATAATTTATAATACATGATTATTGATATAGTTTATATGTTATTATATTATGATGGTCCTGATCCATTTTTGGTCTGTACCAGTCCATGTGGGACAGTGGATCTCACTCCAAATGCACAGGTTCATTGAGTGTCCCTTCTTGGAACTGGACCTGTTCACTGCTAAGCCACTGACAGGGAAATTACAGATCCTGAAAAAGTAGCTAAGAAAAAAGAAACAAAACAAAAATAAAATAAAATCATAACAACAGGCCAGATCCTCAGCTGGTGTAATTCGGAGTCCCTTCCGAGTCAGGACAGGTGTGCTTGAGGAAAGAAGAGGATCTGACTAACTGCTTCTCTCTTAAAATTTCCACAAATTCAGCTGTTGGAGCTCTACTCAGTTCCCCCTGGAAGACAAATTCAGAGGGGAATTGAGGGCCTGCATGGAGAGGGGGATTTCTGCCCCAGCCCCTGAGAGATGTGAAGTTTCACAATAGCAGGGATCTGATAAGAAGATGAGTGATCACAGAATATCACTTTCTTCCCTCCATATTTAATGCATATTATATCTGAGACATTTTAAACCTCAGATTTTGACATCCAAGAAATAATAGGAAACACCATGTCATCCACTAAGCAAAGAGGAGAGTTCCATCACTTGATCTGGCTAATTAGATCAACCCCACATTTCTAAGTTATCTGTCATTAGGTGTTATTGACATCGGAGTTGTGATGAAGTCCTAATATTTTGAAAGGCTCAGACTTAGTAACTATGAAAATACTGGTGCTGTCCTTAAAAATGATGTGGTAGATTCCTTAAAGCTTAGAAAGGGTAACAGAGGGAGTTGCATGGATATAGCCATAACATAGTAAGAGCTGGGTGGGAAGACAAATACACTTCAAATAAGTTTCCAGTACTTCCCTAAAATACAGTATAGAGGAAACATATGGGTGGTTCTGCTTTTCTCAGGGGCTCTGTGGTATTTTTTTGGTTCATCTGTGTCACTTCCATACTCTTATGCCATTTGATGGGCTCCTGGCACTCTCCATGGCTCTTCCACACACCAGCAGGTGCTGGTTCGTGCTGTGACATGAAGTCACTGCTTGTCCTCCCCTCACATCTCTTTTCTTTCTCCCACACCCACACCCACGTGTACAGAAACACACACAAACACACACAAAACACAGAAAACACACACATGGTCACCAGCCCTTACGTGCTGTCTGCTGTGTCTGTGTCCTCTCACGTCCTTCACGGTGCCTTGCCCCGGGTGCAGCCTTGCACTGGCACTCCAAGAGCTGATCCAACCCCTGCTCTCTCTGGTTTTGGGTGGTCAGACCCTCGTGGGGGCTGTGCCTCGGGCCAGCCTTGGCTCCCACTGGTGGGAAGATGCTGGTGCTAAGGACAGGTCCTGGCAGAGGCCCCTCTCAGAGGGGAGGTGCTGGGAGGTACCAGAGCGCTCAAGATCTGGTTGCCTCTGGTCAAAGATCTTCCCTTTTCATCAGCTGGGTGCCAAAAGCACTTGTGTTGGATTCACACAGCAGATCATCCCTGTTCAGCTGTTTCACTTGAGGCATCATGGAAGTTACTCAGTTTTTCCCTTCTGATTTTGGAAGTTCTCAAGACATTGATATTTGTGTTTTCCTTGGCTCGATGCCCCCTGTGATGATTGAGGGGTTTGTCTGATTTTCAAGTTTCTGCTGATATTACCAGCAATTGCTGCCTCTCTTTTACGACAGCTCAGTGAGGCAGCAGTGGCTCTGTCAGACTGTTTCATATTTTCCTCAGTTCAGTATTTTCTTTTTCTTTTTTTTTTAATTAAGGACACATTTCACCTAAAACAAGTCTCTTCAGGGGATAAAATGCAGTGTCCCAAAGGGCTGAAGTTGAGGTGCAAGTTTTCAGGGGCAAAGCTGATGAACCACTGGAGCAAACCATGAAGGCAAGTGGATCTCATCTCCTCTGGAATGATTTTCTGGGAGCTCTGAAAGCTCTCAGGCTTCATGCAGCAGGAAAGTGCTTCTTGCCCATGTTTACAGAGGAGGATATTTCATGGTCATTTCTGACCTTAAAATCCATAACTCTGGGAATCTTGCTGCCAAACCCATGTGGGGCCAGGTATAATTCATGCTAAGAAGTGCTTACAGCACCTCTCTCGCATCTGTGGGAGGAGTGAAAGCTGAGGTCCAAATATTAATGTTTAACTTAATGGTGTGAAACGACTCAGATGTTTTAGTTTGTGTACCCTATTTAGGGAAAGCAGAAAAATATTGTTAGGATTCCTTTAAGGTGACACATTTTGCTTTAAACCAAGCAATCCTGTTTGCTATCACCTGGCATAGGTTGCTGTCCAGTGTGTACTTGAAGGCTTAAAAATAATGAGTTGGTATCTTTCGATGTAAAATGTTGGTCTTCCTTGAACAGTTACAGAAAATAGGTTTGAGGGTTCAGCTGGAATTGAAATGGAAAAGAAAGAAAAAGCAAGATGGCCAATGGATTTAAAGGCTGATGGTGAGGATTGGGAAAAAAATTGGCAGCCATTGGTGGGAAGGGATTTTTGACAGCTCTCCAGCTCTGCTTCACAGGTGCATTTTGGAGAGTGCTTGTTT
Organism: Daphoenositta chrysoptera; assembly: GCA_013397915.1. NCBI lineage: Eukaryota > Metazoa > Chordata > Aves > Passeriformes > Daphoenositta > Daphoenositta chrysoptera. Next base: position 158,503 of record VZRO01000325.1, on the reverse strand, counting down.
GGGGCAACAGTGTAGCCTAAAGGCCAATTTTCTTTCATCGTCTGAAATTACGATTTCAAAATACTCAATAATCAAAAGCTTTCAGGTAAATACATAATTCTGGAGGCACACAGTTGCTGTATTGTCAGCTCACATATGTGCTCATGCTTCCTTTGTTAGCCTGTTTCTCTGCTAGTTTTGATGCCTTGCCTCATTTTTTCCCTGCCTTGTCTCTTTTTCCGTGGATATTCTCTTTCAAGCACCTCTTGGTCCTGTCTGAGCTGCCTGCTGCCAGAGGATACCTGCTCACCTGCATGCCTGTGCAGCCACGGAGGGTGCTTGACCAGCAAGGTGACATTAAGATATTTGGGTTGGGTTGGAATAGACAGTTTGAGTTTTTTCCCGCAATTTTTTGCTTAGGAAAATGTGATCCTTACCTTGGCCAACACTCAAACTCAGTCCTCAGGACTTCAGTAAAACAAATATCTATTCCTCAACTTCTCTTTGTGTAGGGCAAAGCATGCATAAAAATATTGATGTTTTTTTGGCAGCCACAGAGGTAGCTGACACCCCAAAAGCTCCCAGCAAGCAAAACCCAGAGTGTGGGGAGGTGGTGGACAGAGCTGAACCCAACTCTCTGAAGCCCTACAGTAATCCTTGAACCCAAAGTCTCTTGTTCCCATCTCAGCCACAACACAGTGGGTGTGAGAGCCTTCTTCACCGCTGCTCCCGCCATCTGGAGCAGCCTGTCTGCTTCCTTCACCCTCCATCTGCTTTCACCTAGGAGCTGAAATATCTCTCCATGTATGTTTTCCTTCCTTTTTGCCTCTTTTTCTCTCCACCTTGGTTACTGACCTCAGTTATTTCTGTTGTCCTTCACACACAGTTCTCCTGACTACGTGCAGAATATTAGTTGGGGTTATTTAATCCCTTCAAGCATCCAAGGATACAATTAATATTGAATAAAGTCGTATTGTTTTGGTTTGCTTGACAATAATAGGCATTTATAATAGGATTCTGAATTTATTGCCAGTAATGGTATTCACTTAACCGGTGACTCACAGTTTATATTCGTGATTACTTAATAGGACCTAATTTTCTAGTCATTTTAGATAGCAGGAAAACAAGTTGGAACTACGCGGGTACTGTTGGTAAACAGGTAATGAATGAAAGGAGGGATAAAAAATTCCTCAGGGCAGTGATCTGTCATTTTCATTGGAATTCAAACCACCTTGCATTGCAGTGCTTCTCTGTAAATAATAATTAACAACAATAACAATAATTTGCAAACATATGTGTGTGATTGGGCTGTTGTTGAATGACAAATAGCTGGCTTGGCAATCAGAATATGTCTCATTTCTAGCAATCATAGTGTTCCTTAAAACCTTTCTATCAAATCTTAACACCAATATGTTTTTTTATTATCTGACTTGGCGGTTCCTGTAATTTTCTTCTGAATGTTGTGCCAATCACTTTTGAAAAAGAAAGCTATAAATAACAGATTGTTAATAAACTTTTGAAGGCCCTTTCAGTGATGTTTCCATGTTGAAAGCTTCATATTGAGTTTTATGCCAGAATTACTCACCAAACAGATTGTATAAGGTTAAATTAAAATAATACTCTTAAGCAGAATTTTTTGGCTGAGTTAAAAAGCCTTTTTGTTTTTTTTTTAACACTGGATGTGCTAAGAAAAAGCTACTGGGAAGCTCTGTTTTGGATCTGTCTGTAGAACAGCTGAGCACAGCGCTGGGGATCCTCTGTAACAATAGCTCACTGATTTTGCTTGATCTTTTCCTGAGCAATATCATGGGTCACAGTTAAAATATCAACAGTTTTGGACAACAGGACTACATAAGATTATTTCTTAAAATACCTTTTTCAAGAGTGAGATGAGAAGAAGCACATTAGAGAAAACATGTTGAGGGTTTTTTTGTTTTGTTTTGTTTTGATTTCCTTATATCCCTAACTGGAGATAAACCAAACAGTTGCAGTCTTCTTACAGTTTCCAGAAGGAACAAGAAGGAGGTGTTTATGAAGATGTAAATGAACATGAGCAGCAACAGGGTAAAGAAATGTGGCATCTCCCCCCTAGACCCTTCCCTTTGCACTTTTTTCTGCAGGATTCTTCTCATTTTCCTGCTCTCAATGCTCCCCCTAATTTAGGTTGGGGATTTGAAGGCATGTTCTTTCAAGCCTGAGCACGCTAAAGTTGGGAATTACATCTTATGCTCAGTTGCCAGAGTACAGTAGACCTAAAAGTTTGATCCCTGGCTGACAGGAGTGGAGTGAGGTCGGGATGTGTGGAATTTCTGAGGTCTGGGAGCCTTTAACCTGCTTGTTTTGGTGAGGGCTGGCGTGGCAGTTTGGAGAGCAAGGAGAGCAATATATCCCTGCTCATCAGTGCTGGGGTGTGAAGGCTTGCAGGCTTTCCTGGGAGCTCCAAAGGGAAGGTTCTAGGATATCACAGGTGTCTCCCTGAAGACAGAACCCCCCAGGGCTGTGGAGCTGTTCTGTGACATTGCTGTGCTTTAGCTCAAGAAGGTGTTTAAAACCTGCCTGACACCCCATGGCACTTGGGAAAGAAGTGTGGCTGCCCCTCTCCACCAGCTGCACCACTGGTCACAGAAATGGATGTGCTTCTGTTGTAGTACCAGATAAACCACCACAGCCACTCCTGCTTAAACGTAGAGATTTGCAAAGGCTGAGAGGCCGGTGTGTATGTGAGGGTTGGAGATTGGCAAGTGAAATGTGAAGGGTCTAAAATACTTGGGGTTTTTACAGTGCCCTTTACTGGCCTCAGATGAGATCAGGCGCTGTTGAGCGGGGACTACTGCAAACAGCAGAGTGAAAGACTGTTCGTACCCATGAGAACTTACAATCTAAATAAATAAGACAAAAATGCTAACACTGTTTTGTTAAAGACAAGCGTGTCACTCGTAAACCCAGAGCCCAGCCCGAATCTTAACTCCAGCCTTATACAGGGGACTGCCCTGCTTCTTTCAGTGGTGGGCACTGTGTCAGCACCAATGTCCTCAAAATGTATTTATTTGTATGTGATTCACCCAGGGTCATCGTGTATCATTCGTTTTTACTAGTTAGGGTTTGAAGATGCAGAGCACTGTCTCTGTGCTGTTGGTAACAGCGTGGGTGCTTTATTGCTGTGTTGTTTCAGCTGCTCAGAGGAATCCAGGTCTGCCCAGAGCTATAAAGAGCTGGAACAGTCCAGGCAGTTCTTGGGGCGATGTGGGATCGCTCCCAGCAGGATCCCATCCTCCCATCCAAGCTTAAATAATTCAAAGGACCAGGCTTCAACCAGGCATGTTTTCCATACAAACTCACCAGCTGTGACCCTACTGCCCCGCTGTGATGGGCAAGGGCAGAAATGATGGAAACTATTGGATGAAAATCTGTGAAAAAACCCAGAATTACATAGAAAACCCAAACAACCCAAAAGAAAGCTGAAGGGAGAGGAGAGAGCACTTAGGGAAATGCCTCTGGGGAAGGCACAGGTTGCTAATCAAATTCAGCCATAGTTGAGAGATTGCTGGAGCATCCCTGAAAAATCCTTCACTGTTATTTTGAGTTGGCTTGGGGATTTCCTCCCACTGCTCACTCTTGTGTTCTCCTGCCTCTCAGTGTAAGTAACTCAGCACAGTGTGCCCGGCCATGAAGCCCGTGGTGTTTTGGAAATTTCAGGCATAGTCAGGTGCTTGGTGTGTGCTGTCAATGGCACAAGACACCGTGAGCACATTAAAATTGATTTGTGCTCCCTACCCTGTTTTCTTGAATAACACCTGAACAAATTCAAAGGCTTTGTCTTTTACTTTGGGACATTTTGTAGCTGCAGCTGAGATATCTTAAGGATGATCTAAAGCTCCGGGATCAGCATCATCCTCACACCTCTGCTTTAATGGGATTTCTTGCCGCAGGGTGTAATTAATTTGTTCAACTTTTTTTGAGGGGAAAATCTGACACTGTTAAGCTTTTCCATGGGCTGATGATGAGCATCACAAAAACACCACCTCCTTCTCTGGGTGCAAGCCATAGTGTTTTGAGACACCTTCTCTAGCATAATTACATAGCAACCTGAATATTGCAAAGCAAACAAGCTCTCCCTCCCAAAATAAAACGCTCTCAAATGTAAAAAAAAAAGCACCACAGAGGAGCACAAACCCTTCTTGTCTCTTCTAGGGAGAGAAGAGGGGGAAAACAACACACAGTTTGTTAGCCAAGTTGCTTGAAGCACCATGAGAAGATGCTTAGATAAAAACATTAATGGAGCAGAAAAACAGTGTGACTCCTTTTGGCCTAATGACCCAGGCACTGGAGCTCAAGAGGAATAATTTAGAAGGAAGGGAAATGTCTCCTGTCACAGGTTTGACTTATGCCTTTTAGGAAGGAGGAGGCTATATATTTAGATGTCAGGGGAGAATGTACCAAGAAATGAGCTGGAAAAAATGGTTCTCAAAAGCACATAGACACAGGGCATAGAGGTACTGCAGGCTGCAGGGAGACTTCTGCTCTTGGGCACGTTAAGGTGTATCTGGAGTAATTTTACTGGCTAATTTTCCTGTCCATAGCCATGTAATTTATGTCATAGACATAAATTTTGCTGTTAAGAGAGAGACCCTGAAAAAAAAAAAATCTTGGTGAGCTTTGTAGGCAAGCCCACAGCATGAGTGTCTCTGATGAATCTTGTATATTTAATGGAAAGCAATGAAAGTGATTCAAGGATTCCTGAGTGACAGCTGAGATGATTTGTGTCCAGAAACCAAATGTGTGCCCTTTTGTTACTGTTGGAAGGGAACATAAGAGGCACTACAGCTGAGAACATGCTCGTTCTGCAGGTGAGCAGAGCTGCACTGTGGGAAAGATAAAAGGAGAGGTCTGGGGCAAAGCAGAGCAGTGGGATTCAGCTGCAGCTTAATTGACTCTAGAGACTGTTAAGGCCCCCTCCTTGTTCATGAGCTGCAAAAATTCACAGACATGAGTCTTTTGGACAGGACAGCTTGTACTGCACCAGTACACTTTTCATCATTTTCAGTCAATGACCACTAAAGTGGCTGGCAGCTTCAGGGCCAGTGTGTGCCCTGGAGGTTGTGTGGTGTCGTGACATCTTTGTCTTGCATTGCCATGTGGTTGTGGGAAGGTGGAGGAGCCCTCTAAATACATATAAGTAGATATAGTGTCTGTGTGTATGTGTGTGTGTGTGTATACATATAATACATATGAATGTGTATGTGTGTGTATACACATATGTATATAATGTATATATTTGTATGTATACACACATGTTAAAAATACTGTTTATACAGTGATCTATAGAGATATACAGCGATAAATAGCACTGCTTTTTTGCCAAACAGCATGTTGTTTGGCTTCAGTAATGAATGTACAGACAATGACTGGTGCCCTTTGGTAAAAGCTATTCAAGAGCATGGTGAACGTTGTTAATTTATTCTGTAGTTTGAATTTCTCTTCATATTTGGGTTACATTTAGGGGAAGGCAGAAACTGTGTGGTGCCCTTGTGCCCAATTATCTAATGGGGGTGAACTCACACAAATAAGAAGTTAAGAGCACAATGGTCCTTCCCTCTCCTGCTGTCTTCCATCTCCACGTTACCTCTGCTACACCAAATCCCTGCTTTCCATCTCTTGTCTAAATCCTGCAAAAAGCCTCTGGTAGGGTGCAGTGCCAGAGTCACATCTTGCAGGTATGCACAGCTGGAAGGCAGCAAAGCATCTTCCTTTGGGTCAGCTAAGGGCTTTATTAGTTTAGATAAAGCCCCCTTCCCACGGGGGAAATGAAGGTGGTGCACAGTGGATGGAGCAGTGGATGTTTGAGCTTTTTGGGTGTGAAGTGTTTGGACTGCAGCAAGTGGAGGGTGAATTAACTAACACTGTGCTTGGAGGTCTGTCTCAGGTAGCCTGGGAGGGATTCCTCTCCACAAAGAACATGATTGAAGTATCTTCACTGTCCCCATTTAACTCCAGTGTGCAACTGCTTGTTGGCTGCTGCTGCTGCACAGTTGTGGCTTGCAAAGTTGTGCTGATTAAAACCCCACCATGCCAATGTTGTGGCAGTGAGTTCATTATTTTCTGCAACCAAATCCCTTTTTTGCTGTTATTTAAGCAACACCCCTATGGATGTAACAGTGGCTTATATATTTTCATACTTTGACACCAGAGCAAAATATGGAAGGTGTGGGAGATTGGTTGTAAAAATATTTTAAAAACCCCAGTTTTGGCTTTGGAGGGTGCCTGTAAAATGTGTACTTAGAGGTCTCCTTGTGTGTTGGCTTTGTGGTCAGAGTAGATCTTCCTGAAGTCAGAGGGTGGCACACAAAAGCACAACAGGTTCTCTCTTATTTTCTCTTGAGTAATTTGTAGCATCTCAAAGTTGCTGTAAAATTTTGCCTTTGATTTCCACAGCTTGGAGGTTTTCCTGTGGGAGTTGAGAGAAGCCCCTACTACTCAGCAGTAGGCTGGAATAGCAGGATTCTACGCTCTTTACACTCAGGTTTCAAACATCATTATAAAGTTATAAGGCTGTGAAGGAACAGGTTGCAATTCCACAACAGAAGAGGACGGGGCTGAACACATCCCACAGGACAGTTCCCATCTTCTGCCAGCTCAGTTGTTTGCAAGGATGTGCTGTGAATTCATTTAATGAAATGATACAGGTTAAAAATAGTTCTCTAAAAAGGAGGTGGGGGAAGGGGAGAAGTACAGAGTACAAGAAGTTTTATTTCTTTTCATTTCATAGATGCTATAAATCAGCAGAGAAGTCAGTTGCAGTTTTTTCCCCTTCTGTGTTACGTCGTTAAAAAAATCATCATCCACTACACTGAAATGGTTTGCAAGAGCCACTTTGCTAGGAACAATTTCTGTCCGAGAACAATAAAAAATTAGTGGATGCCAGGTTGAGTTCGTGTGTCAGTGGTTACTGAATTCAACTTAAGAGCTGTAAATGGAACCAATCATCATTTCTTAATGAGATACATGAGAGCAAAGATTCACAATGCTTGAATAATCTGTCACATCTCTATCAGTGCTGCTTAAGCAGATATTTAGTTTGTTCAGTGGTTTGACAGGTTACATGACAAAAATCAATTTACGAAGCAGATTAAATGTAAATATGCAGCGTTTTGTTGGGTTTTTTAAAATCCAGGAATGCCATTCCTAAAGCCTTGTGTTTTTTATCCTTACAAACCCTACCCTGTCATCTGTTTTCAGTGGTACTACTTGGATGAAGTGCTGCATGGCCCACAGTGACATTATTCACCAATCATTTGTCTTTAATCCATCTCTGGTCTAATGAGACTGTCGTCTGGGCCTTAGTAAAAATGAATGATGCATTGCTCTGATGTACAGTGTATGTTTTTCACTGCTAAGGCTGTATTTTTCCAGGGTCCTTAAGGAAACCCATCCCTCAGCCCTTATTAACACCTCATGTAAATATTTCTGAAAATTTTATTCATTTGGCAGCTAATGCAGGAGAAACTTGGTATGAGTTCCCTAGGAGCTAAATAACAACCATTGCACATGGAGTTGATACCATCACCTATTTTAATACCAGAGCTTTTATCGTGTTGTAGCCAACTGTGACTGGGATGGTCCCATCCCATTTTGTAGTGGTGGAAATCTGCAGCAAGCACTGATAACAACAACTGTCACAGTGGGCACTAAGTGCCATCTTCAGCAGCAGGTATTCACTGGTCTTGCCCTTTTCTTCCATAAATGAGTCCTCAATACTTGGAATGAAGCTGTGGCACAGAAGAGATGATTTTTCCCCCCCTATGAAATGTTTTCACCTCTTGTCTTCTCCATGGGGAACTCATAGGTTTTTGTTCCTTGCTCAAATAATTCCTGAATTCCCTCAGTCCATTTGTGTTTTATATAGTCTACAAGATGCCACTGACATACCTGGCTGTGTATCTCATCATGCCTCTTGTATTGTCACCAGGTTCTCAACAGAGATGTCACAACAACTTTTAGGGAATTGTGAGCACTTTTCTTTTTATTTCAGTCAAGGTGACAGGGTTCTGAGAAGCCTTTTAAATATACCAGAGGATTGTGCTATGGAAGATAATAGTATTTCTTAACTTATTGTTGCCATATGACTCCTATTACTATAATTTTGAGCAATCACGTCCTTAAAAAATCTGTGATACTGGAAACTTGAATGCTTATATTTTCACTATATTGATGCATGACATATGGACTTCCAGTATCTGGTTATTCAGTTTCTGCTCAACATCTTGTACTTTGTGGTGACTGTTGAAGAATCTGAATATGTCTGGTATTTCCTTATCTATTATTGGTGTTGCTGTAGTATTTAGATCATGGTTTGTTGGCTAACTGTCAAATACTCATGGGTTCATTAAGAAACAGATGCACAGGTCTACACTTTGTTTTTGTAGCTGCACTTTTGACATATTGTAAATGTCCTTAATTGATTTTGTTCAGGATAATACCATCTGCTGGCATCTGTTTCTGCTGTGGCTCTTGCTGAATACTTGTGTGCATTATGGTCTATAAGGACAAATTCCAGGGTGTCAGCAAGGTATTATGTCCATTTTTTTTTTCTGAAATAAATGAGAGCAGAGTTTGAACACTTGGCAACGTAACACCTACATAATTTAATATCTAGATTAATACAGTTTATTACACAAAACATGTTTCAGGCAAAAATTGGGCCCTCTGTCCATGTTGGGCTTTCTTAATGTATTGTTGGTGTGTCTGCAAATATATCAGAACTTGCAGACTGGGAGAAAAGGAGTCTTTGGCTTTATATTTGTCTCCCCATTGATCATGGAGGGATGTGGAGCACATTTCTAGATCTTCCTGAAGCCTTTACACAAAACTCTGTCTAACAAATAGTCAAAATAAGTCATGTTAAAACGTCACTTACTGTATCTGTAAGGCTGATGGTCTTCTTGTAAGCCTTTAACATGACTGGGTGTGTTCTGATACGAAGATTTTGGTGGCAAAAACAATACTGGACGTGCACTAGATGAGAATTCTGCTGAGAATGCAACTAGGAAAATATATACTGTCTCCTGAGAGTCCAGAACAAAATTCTTGTTTTTGAGTAGCCTACTGTCCTGTTGGATTTAGCTCTCTGTATTCCACTCAGTCCTTCTTAGTAGGTAGAATCAGTATTTATGGTGGATTTTACTGCAGTTGCCATGTCTGTGTCTGAATTGTGAAATGCAATAGGAATTCCATTTCCTGGCACTCCCTGTCTCAGCTAATGACAAGTGCAGGCAAGCATCAAAAATTATATAGGTCAAGATTTATCTGTGGTGGCCTAACTCTGCTCCCAATAAAAGTAGTGAGAGTTGGCCTTTGATGTCAATGAGACAGCTTTTATCCAATTTTGAGATGCTTATGACCCCTTTACCTTTCCACACCTCACATATGCAGTGGTGACAGGGAGAAGCAGGGTAATGCAGAGAAATTAGAGTCCTCCAAATACTGCTGAAGACAGGGAGAGGGGTGTCCTCAAATGTTTGACTAGAAGTGGGTCACCAGTCTGAAATGCTTGTGTCCCAGCAGGGCTGGGTTGTCCTTGAGCTGGAGTATCTTTGTGGTGCTTCATATGGGCAGGATTCAGGTGAAAACTGAATTACGGAGAGCCTTCATGGCTGTGCATGTGTATTAGAGCTCACATGAAAGTAATGACAAAAGCACAGGTTCTCCTTTGACTTTGCCAGTCACTTTCTCTGACCCAGTGTCCCTGCTGTTGCTGTTCTTCCACTGCTGATATCCTCAGGACTGGTTCTCCCATGCTGGTGCCTGCTCAGGAGTCAGGCTTTGTAAAGTCATGAGCTTTGGAGATGATGTGGACTAATGGTGGAGACACATATGGGGTTGAAGAGCACTAGATAAGAATTTGGGAGACTTGGGTTTTGCTTCTGACTGTGGCACTGGCCTTTTTTTGTGACCTTGGAGAAGTTGCAGCACCTCCCCGGCCTGGTTTCCCCATCTGTCAAACAGTTCCCAACCTACTTTGTAACTCACTTTGAGATCTAACTCATTAAAGCTTGCTATGTGAGATGTTCAGAATGTACTGTGCAAGGTGTTGTTTTTGTCATGGTGATGTGGTAAGAATCTCCCCTCTTGTATCCAAGTATGTTGGGAACTCAGCTGCAGTGCTCGTGTTTTGCAGATGATGCTTTGTGCAGAACACAAAGCCAGAATCGGATCCCTTTCCTAAAAATACCACTCCAGAAAGAGGTGGACAGCCCCACCTCAAAAGCAATAGAAATGGGACAAGAGAGTAAAAACCCAACTGAAATGCATTTTGTTTTCTGAAACTGCTCCTGTCTTTCAGTGTTCTGGGAACCCCGGTAGGGCAGAAGGACCTTCCAGAAATATCTCTGAGCACTCAGCACCAGCCCGTGATGGGTTTTGCAGTGTAGGTTCATTGGTGGATGGACATCAGGGAGACAACTGTAGCAAACTGTAAAGCTCTGAGGCAGTTTTCCTCTCCTGTGAAGTCCATGTTGTAAGTGGGAGTCAGGAAATTGCAGCCCTTTCAGCATCACGCTGCCAACAGAGTGGGATTTGCAGAGCAGGACTGGGATTTGTGCTGCCCTGAAGAGCCCTCTGATGATAAGACAATGTGGTCTTGCCATGAAGACACATCTGTAGCATTAGTCGTGTGTTATCTGTTAATTGTATTTTTTTATGTTTCACAGTGCTTGTACCTCTTGAAAATCTGTTCGGTAACTAAAGCCAGCACAGTGAGTGGCTACGGTGCCCCTGACGTGATAAAGCTTTTTGAAACACCTTCAAAAATACAATGAAAGCTGTTGGAGAAATGTCTTCATTTCCATGTCTTCTTGGGAGAAAAAATTGTACCTGTGAGATGCAAGAGGAATACAGTTGTGTTTCCAGTCACTGCAGCAGTACCTTTTTAAAAAGCTTTTTTTGTAGGCACAGTGCATTCAGGTTTTCTCTCTGATTCTGGAAAAAAGTAAAGTTCATGCATAAATTGGCAAGCAGGCTTTCATTTAAACTGTGTGATTTAGATCTGCCGGTGAAGGCTGCTGCTGTAGAGCATTTGGCATTCATCAGAAAAATCTCCAAGTCTAAACAGTTTTATTATGCAAAGTTACATAGTTGGAAGGTAAAACACTCTGTCTTTTTCCACTTTGATGAACAGGGGTACCTGATGGATGTCCCATTAAATGTCTCATAAACTTGCAGGGAAGGTGAATAGCTGTAGGTCTCACTGTTCAACCTATGGCTGCTCTAAGCCCTAAGGGGAAAGGATGCTTAGCTGGGCTGTGGGTAGGAGAGCAGCTGTACTCAAGAAACCATGTGGGTTCTCAAATAATGTGTTAGAAAACCGTTGGCATCTTCATGAATTAGGATCCCAATACCTGGATGTTTCCATTCAGATTTTATTAGAGCAGCTTTAGACTTCTTACAAGACACTTCTGCCTACAAAGCTTGCAGTGACTGCACTTTACATATGTAGAGATTTTCCTGGAGTGATTTTTCCTTAGTGCCTTAGGGAAATTCATAGTTCACTAAAACATTTATTAAAGCTTCACCCTGTTTAGTATGTGATTACTTTGCTCATTCATAGTGCCATGTGTTCACTCTAAAGTCTTATTAGAGGTGTGAAGTCAAAGGGATTTCAGCAGGAGCCAAAATATTAAGCCCTTAATGTTTTTTTTTACTAGCTATGGACTGCTGAAAGGTGACCAAGAAGGGTTCTCCTGAGTGACTGTTCCCTGTATTTCTGTACATTTCTACATAATGCAAAGGACTGGGTGTGCTAATCCCACCCAGAGCTCATTGCAGCAGCCAAAAACCCCCTTGGTTTTGGGAGGGAGACCTCTCTATCCACTGCAGCTGAGTAGGGTGGGAGCTGTGGGTCAGACCTCAGCCCTGCTGGGACCCCGATGCCAATGGGAATCACCACCTGGATGGGGCAGAAGCAGCTGCAGCTGGTGAGCTCCTGGCCCTGGTGTCCTCCTGCACCCTGCACCACCACAACCAGCACCACTTAGAGCCCTGCTAAGCCTCTTTGTAAAACATCCCCGCAGGAGTATCTTGGCAGGGTGAGAGGGAAAAAGCTATTTAGCTCAGCACACTGTTGGTGCACCATAAATATTTTTCTCCATTCCATAAAAACTGCAATAAGGGAGCACCAGCCTTCATGAAATGCCCTTTAAAATGCAGTAAGAAAACTCAATATATTAGTAGGTTCCTATTTATTCAAGAAAACCTTTAAAATAAGCTCTGAGGGCTCAGAAAAGTAACTTTCTCCATCACAGGTGAAGGGATTGTGTTGTTTTTTACTTTGGATAGCTTTAGTTTTTCTGGGAAGAGAACTGTAGCAGAAAGAATAACCCAAGACAATAATTTGGGCCTTGAACAAAACCCATTTCTTGCATGTAATTTGGGTTTGTTCTCCTCTGAGGCTGTGCTTTACGTGGACAGTATAAAACCTGGCGGTCTTTCAAAGTCTTGAGGGAATAAAAGAAAGGACTCATTATCCCTTCACCTTGTGCAGTGCAGGATCTGCAGAGATTGTGAGAAGTACTGCTGTTTCCCAGGAATTACTGGTTCCTTTAGAGGAAGTAAAGAGGCTGGGCGGGATTCACTGCCCCTCCAGGGGGTTGGGTGCACTTGCCTAAATTTAGGAATTCACTGTCATTTGTTGTGGCAGTCTAGCTTGTGCAGAATTGGGTGCCAGGGATAGGTTGGGTAGAGCAGCTTCGTCTTTCTTGGTTGGATTCAGTCTTTTTACTGCATGTAAGATCTTCCATTAAATAATGTTGTCAAAAGTCAAAATTATTTTGCTTGGGTCTAATTTTATTCTCTTCACTTGTGGCTTCATTTACCAGATTTTGAATTACCTTTGGAAACTTAAGACAACCTTTGTCAGCCTTCTGAGGTGGCAGTGGCACTGTTTTCTCTCCCTGGTTTTGGCACAAATAAGACATTCTTTTAATTTTGGTCATTTACAAGTGAGCTCTTGCAAAAAGATAGTAAAACACATCCCCTCTTGTACCACTTGGGCTCCTTTGTGAGAATTTTATACTGGGTTTGTAACCTGGAACACATGTGTTCTGCAAAAGCAGCATCCACAGTAATTAAACTTTAACTACCTTTGCTTGACAAGAGCTGTCATCATTACTCTTTGCACTCGTGAGATTTTTTTTTTTTTTTTTGTATGGATACTGGTTATAAGCTTTTAAAGCACTTGCCTACTCTTTATCTCAGGTGGTATTTACACTGAAAGGTGATTTGAATCCAGCAATTTCATGTCAGTGTGGCCACTCTGCTTGGAATTACTTCTGGGTCATTATGCCAAAACCAGGAATTTTTTATGCTTCTGTGTAAGTGGGTGATGGAAGAGCCTGTTTTCTGCCTTCAGATGGTAAAATCAGCAAGATCAGAGACTCAGCTGGCCCTGCACAACTTTGGATGGGTGGTTCTTTAGGGAAATGTGGGTTGTTGGCAGCAGTGTAGGTGGGTGGGAAATGGAAACTCCAGCTCCATAGCTGGGCATGCCTCAGCCCCATTTTTTCTGAATCCTCCTCCAGCTGGCAAAATCTTCCTGCCTGTGCAGTGAGAGAATGGTCAAGCTCAGGAGCAGTGGCTGGTTGTGGTCCCTTGGTGCCCCGTTGGCTTTGAAGTTGTGTTACTGCTGTCCTTTCCTGCATGAAGCCTGGCTGCACCAGCCTTCTGCTGTGTGGGGTTTGTGGAGGTTGGGGGCCAGAGGGTGAGAACACACAAGAATTGGAAAAACGAACCTCAAATCCCCCAACTCTAGCCAAATAAAATTGGAGGGGGGTAGGAGAGTGGGGCAAGTGTGAGGCAGAGCTGGATGGGCTGAGTTTAAAATGCTTTGTAGGTGGTTTTAAAAGAAAAAAATCATTTCACTGCACGAAATGGTTTTGTGACCTGAAAAAAAGGTGAAAACAAAATAATAATAAGAAAAGGGAGGAGGAAGAAGGGAAAAAAGGGAGAAGAGGAAGAAGAGAAAGAAGAAAATAATTTTAGGAAAAAGGGAAAAGAGGAAGAAAAGAAAAAAGAAAATAATTTAAAAAAAAATAATAGAAAGAAGCTTGACCGTTCTTGGATTACAGAAAAGTGAGAAGCACTGATGAGCATCCTCAGTGCAGGGCTGTGCAAGCTCTGAGAGTGTTGTTAGATGGTTTCCAGCTCAGGCTGGCTGGTGTCCAGCTGGCGTGGGGCACGGCCAGGAGATCTCCCGTCTGTCTGCGACACACCGTGAGGATGCACTGTGCCCCAGCTGAGCAAAAACTCGTCACTTTACAGCTCAGCCTGCTCTTTCAACAAGAAAAATAATAATTCTGAAAGAGTAGAGGAGAAGTTTTGCCATTACACAGCGTTTGAACCCTGTAGCAGAGGTTGTAGATCTATCTCTCCATAACCCAAAGCTGCCATCCCCAGGAGGGAGGTTTATTTCCTCTAAAGTGGGGCTGGGGAGTACGGACAGCTCAGACTTGTCTGTCTTGTAGCAGCTAAAACAAAGAAATGAAGTTGTTTTCCAGATTCAGCTGTAACCAGTGAGCACTTTCCATACCTTCTGCTCCCCTGAACAGGAAAATTTCCTTTGACTGTGGGGAACTTGCACCACGCAAGTGTCAGACTGGGTATCCTGGGGAATTTACAGTGGCAAAGTCCAAAGAAGAGGCAGTTGGTGAAGTGAATCTGCTGAAGCTTCTGTAACGTTTAATGAGACAGACTTGAAGAGACAAACTGTTCTTGCAGAGAATGGGATTGGAGCCTGCAGAATCCATCCTGCTCCTGAGCCTGCTGAGGTTGGTGAGCTGCATGGGAGGACGGGATCAAGGGGTATCTCCTGTGTGTCAGTCTTTATAAAAACACTCACTGAGCAATTTTCACTATTCCTTAGTGCTTGCCTCTTGCCATACTTTGTATTTTTGCCCCTCACAGCTGTGCTGAGCTGCTGTGGGTCAGGGGCCAGTGCTCGGCCCTGCTTTGCTGTGTGGATCCCCCGGAGCAGCCCCTGGAAGGCCCATGGCCTTGCTTGGCTGCAGGCAGCCACAAGTGTGCTGGCTTTCCAAGGTTTTGATTTCCAACCTGGCTGGCAGCAGTGGGGATTGAATTATCTTCTCAGAGGGAAGGCGTTTGTGCAGTGGCCACGGCGTTGGGAGCAGCCATGCAGCCTGACCCTGGGACAGCTTTGCTCTGGTGCCTGTTCAGAGAAGTCAGATCTGGTTCATCTGGATCTGGCTCTAGACTCAGTTTAATTAATCTTTTCTTCAAAGCACATTAAATTGATTGCTTTGGAAAAAAAATAAATTGTCTTTGCATTTTTTTTGGGGTTTTGTTTCAGTAGCCAGCTGGGAAACAAGGTGGATTCACATGGTTTTCGCTATAAAATCTTTATTCAAAGAAATCCAGTTTATTGGGTATGAATTAAGAAGCTGTGACATAGACTGTTCCTGTATTTTTGATGATCCTAGAATGACATGTTCTGCAAAAGGGATAGAAATAAAAATTCACTTTACAACCCAGTAAATGAAGAGAGATGACTACAGCTCAGAACCCCTCTGTCCTCTCCCTGGAAGGCCCTGAACACACCAAATATAACAAATTAAAGCACTGCTATTTCCATTTGGGATGTGTGTGCACATGCTGT
Organism: Daphoenositta chrysoptera; assembly: GCA_013397915.1. Lineage (NCBI taxonomy): Eukaryota > Metazoa > Chordata > Aves > Passeriformes > Daphoenositta > Daphoenositta chrysoptera. Next base: position 142,863 of record VZRO01000325.1, on the reverse strand, counting down.
CTTCTGTGTCAAGAATATCCACTGCACCTGGGGTATGATGGATTTACTACACTTGTCTGGAGCTGAGGTTTCATGTGCTGGATGAAATTGTACAATGTTGGTTTTTTTCATGGATGCATATGAGCTGCATGCATGGAATTCATTCTGACCAGGACTTCTGAGGTTTTGTATGTCCCAAAACAAATTGCTAGCTGTCTCTTCTTGCACTGAGACAAAATTTCCAGACAGAGAGGATGATCTCTGTGTGGAACCCTGGGAGGGAAATAACCTAAAACTGAAGCTGTGATCAATGAATTAGGGCAGGGTTCCTCTTGGCTGTGTAACTGCAGGAATTGGAGTTGGGCCTTTGCCCACGTCTTCAGCTAATGCACTGCCCTTCTCTTGCAGCCTGGGTGGTCAGAGATCTGCTTTTTCATGTTGTACCCTCCCCCTTAAGGTTTTTAGGTGGGTTTGAGTCTGAAAACATGTTCATCCAGGTGCTGGCTGAGAGGTGTCCCCTGCCTCTGTCCTCTCACGCCTTGGGCTGGCTGCAGGAGTTACTTGCAGCAGCGGGAGTACAGATGTGTTACAGGGGGATCTCCCATCCCGAGGAGCTGGCAAAGACCAGCTTTTCCTGCATGGCTGCTCCATCTCCTGTTGCATGTGTGAGCACAGTGCAGTGGTCTCTGTCCTCTTCAGTTCATGCCACCCTCAGGTAACACAGAATCACAGAATGGTTTGGGTTGGAAAGGAACTTAAAGACCATCCAGCCCAACACCCTGCTATGGGCAAGGCACTTTCCACTAGACCTGGTTGCTCCAAGCCCCATCCAACCTACAAAGAATCATGAAGGACTTGGGGATGCTGTGAGAGCTTGAGAGCTTTTACTCCCCATTCAGTGATGTTCCCTTCACTCAGCACACCCAGGCTTTACACAAGCACCACCAAACTCACACGGTGTGAGGGTTAATCCTTCCCTGACAGAGATCAGCAGCACTTGGGACCTCCCAGGGCTACCCCAAAACCTCCCTGGGGAAGAGAACACGCCCAGGGGTCAACCTGAGGCTTGTGAGAGCTAAAGATAAAAGTGCCAAAGTTCACAATGGAAAAAGGACTTCTTGCATGACTAAGGGCTGTCTGCTGCCCATAGTTTCCTACCACGATAACTGGAGGGTGGCCTAATTCAGGGCAGAGATGGAGGAGGAGACGAGGGGGAATGTAGGAACCAGAGCTGGGACCATGACATCATTGTATTTTCTTTCCTGGTGTTGCTTAGAGCATGTGGCTATGTTTATCTGAAAACCTCATCCTTGCCTATGTAATTTGAGCTCAGTTTCAGGGATTTAGCATGTTTTGGAAACCACATATTAAGAATACAATTTATCTATGTAATCTTTTCCTATTTTTGTGGGACACAGACAAAAATGTCAGCACAGGAGTTCTATGTTGAGGGAATAATTCAAATTAATATAACTATCTGTAAATCCTGGTGGAAAGTCCTTTTGTCAGCAATGCAGAAATACCAACTAAGAGGGTTTGCCCTTACACTTCTAAAGTTCCAGGGCTGCATGGGTCCCAAGGAATTTTAATCTCCCATTTGATTTGGAAGGGATTTTGAGTATAAAAGTCTCTGCTCAGTTTTCAAGGCACACGTTGGGGTCTCAGCTGTTCCCTGTGCTAAAGCGTGGCTGCTTTTCAGATCGGCTTGAAATGACCAAGGAGATAATAATGGGGATGTTGAATTTAGAGTTGGCTGGGAAACACTGAGGAGCACTGGGAGCTGTGCACCACCGGGCTTGCTGCTGCATGAGGGACAATTCTGCTCTGGGTTGCACAGGCATAACTTTGGCTCGTTTCTGAAACACAGGCACCTGATCTCACTGCAGCTTATTGACTTTAATGGAGTTTATTCTTTTAATTTTTACAATGGTGTAAGGGAGAGCAGAGTTTGGCTGGAAGCCACCAGAGTGCTGCGTTGGCAGATGGAGTGAGTGAAATGTGCAGAATCAAACCCGCCGCAGGGAGGGTTCAAGTTTTGCAGTCCAGGTTTCTTGTTTTCCAGGCTGACTAGAAGGGAGCCATCCCTCCCCAGCATGTACTCAGCGTGCAAGGCCACATGCAGAAATGAAGAGTCTGGGGGCTTATTCCCAGTTCCTGTTCTTGTTTTCCTGCCAGCCCTTTCTGCATGCTGGGCTCTGCCTGGTGATAAGATACGCTGCGTTGTCACGCGCTTCTTGACGAGACCCACGCTTATCCTATCCAGGGTGATAAAGACCAAACAGAAGGAATGGGCAAAGCTGTCATTCCCATGGAAAAGGCCAGCATGTGTCCCCTGGCTCCTGGTGACATGTTCTGACTGCAGCAGTGGAGGCAGCAGTCTGGGCTTTCAGAGGAGCAGTAGCTGTAGTCTGTGGCAAGAAAAGATTTTCTCCCTGATGTCATCTGCCTAAATTTTCCCCTTTAAACAAAGATCAAAGAGGTTGAAAGAGGTGATGAAATACGAAGTTTTGCTTGTAGCTGTAGTAGGAAGAAACTTATATATGTGTAAGCAAGTGAGATGGGGGAAGGTGAGGATCTGAACATGCATGTCATTTCCTAATGAGTTTTATTGCTATTAATATATTAATTCCATTGCCACTGCATTGTCCCTCCTCTTTCCCTGTTGCTGGCAGTGTCCTTCACCAGAAGCAGTTGTGTAGGGTATGATCCCTCCCCATTATACCTTATGGCTGGTCCTTTTTGACTTCTTATGCTTCAAAGCCTAACATAAGCCCTGAATGTGACCTTTAAAATGCATTCAAAAGATGTTTAATCATTATCCATAACTCTGCTTAGTCTTGTTATCTGTATACATGCCCAGTAATATCATAGAGTACTATCATTTTGTACATATATTTAATTATCTCTTGCTTTTTATTTGGTCTGATGAATTTCAATCCAGCAGATGCTGTTAGCTGATCACTGTGTTGGGCTTGGACACGATCTCCCTGTCTTACTGCAAATACAACTTGTTTGTACTCATTGAACCCACTGTATCCACACATACATGTACAACACAGATGTGCTTTTTGGGTGCATGGCACATGAGAACGAGGGGAGGCACCTCTAAGAGTGGGCCTTAGCTGCTCTCTGGGCTGTGTTTAACTGGTAGCCTTGCACTTGGAAGAGATTTCCTTTATTTGGCAGTCTTTGCTCTTTCGTACCATTCCAATTTGTTTTCAACACAGCCTGAATGTAATTGAATGGCTTCTTTTATTTCGATGCAAAAAAAAAAAGTCTGGTTTACATGCCTCCTGAGGATTAGGCAGTGAATTAAAAGCAAGTGGTTTTAGAGAATCACAAATAACGCTTTAACCTCCCTCCCCACTGAAACCAATGAATGATTCTCTAAATAAACAGATTTTCCTTTGTATATGTTGGGCTGGATGAGACAAGAGTCCTTCCCCCAGCTGGCCCCCTCCAGCCCATGGCTGAACCCCAGTGGCACGTGGAAGTTACGGTGTGTTTACCAGAGTTCATCCTCCCTAGTAGTAGGGAGCTGCTGAATTGCTTCATACGTGGGTCACCCAGTCATTGGGGGTGGTTTTATTTTAAGTTTCATGAAGAGTTTAGGGCAGGAGTGTGCCTCCCTGGCTCTTTGACTATTTTTAGTTAATCTCTGTGACTTCCCTACAGCTCTGCTCCCCCTAATGCAGCTTATACTAATAGGCAGAGGCAGTCACTGGGGATGTTAATGACTTGTCTCTTGAGGTCTGTCACTTGCTGGCGACTTACGTAGTCAGGTTGTTGTTTTACTCCCTGGAGCACTCCAGGATTCTTTATCTGAGCCTCTCTCCTCGTCTCATTGGGATTGAGATGGACATTTTAGTTGCAGGTGCACTTCAGGAAACACAGGGATTTCTGCATAGTTTGATAGGGTGGTTTTTTACCTCCTCACACTTGTTGGAGCAGAATTAGAAAAACTCGCTCCTCTGATATCCAAGGACTCTGTTAGGAGAGAACCAAGCAGATCTTGTATCGTGAAGGTTTAAGTCCAAATGGATTATATGATGGGTGACAAAAATATTGTGAGGAGGAGAGGTGCTGACAGTTTGGATGATATGAGTCTTGTAGCTCCTGTGTTACTGCAGTTCTCTTAAAGGGTCTGTCAACAATGCTCAAACTTTTGGATAATTTCCCTTCAGTCATGTTCTCCTTTTACATTAACCATCACGATGTGTCTTTTGGGAGAGCATCTTGGGAAAAATTGGGATGTTCTAACTCATTCACCCTTAAGGCTACTGGATTTTCTGAATGGATAATGCTGATTTTGGTTTTGTTTGGGTTTTTTGTCGGTTTGTTTGTTTATTTTGCTAATGAAGAAGTCAGGGGTGCCTGTTTCATTCCTCTTAGGAGGAACTTGGGCACCAGGAAGATGCTGCAGAAGATTGTCACGGGTGAGCAAACTACTACCTACAGTCTCTGGTTTTGGTCTCTGTTGCCACAGTAACTTCCAGTGCTGCTGCCCACTTAACACTGCTTAATTTGATTGCAAAGACCAGGCCGTTAAGGAGAGACATTAAGCTGTGCTTATGGGTTGAAATTGGGAGACTGTTGATAAGTTTCCCCTACCATCCTGCTCAGCAAGCAGGTACTTAGCCTCTGGTCTATAACTATGCTGTATTTCACAACTCTATAAACTTACAGCAAAGCCAGGGCTCTGCTCTGTGGCGCTGATACCCAGATGAAGTGGGTCCACTTACAGTTCAGCTGTTCTGTGTATTCCATGTAGTCTCTTCAAGTTGTAGCTGGATGTATTATATACAAATTGTGTAGCTAATTTTTATCCTATCAGGCCCATTTTACCTTTCCTCCTGGAAAGACAGTAGAAAAAAACCCACACTGAAGTGATGCAGAATTGATAAAAATTAAGTACAGAGCTTACGGATGCCTTATACTGCATTTGATAGCTGTAAAAGTCCAGAAAATGTAGAATAATACACCCGCTCTAAATGGCCTTTCTTCATGGATAAGTGGATTTGGTAGCAGTAATGGTTTCAAATCTGCCTGACCTTTAGGGAAGTTTGAATGTGAATCGAGACTGGCTTTGAATTAGGCAGTGGAGCTCTTCTGTTGTGTCTAAATGTGAATCCAGATCTGAGCCTTGGGACTTCAGTTCTGTGTCTAACCACAGTGGTTGCTAAAGAGATGAAATAATGCCAGCAAGAGCAGTTGAGTGATGTGTACACTCTCAGGTGCTGGAGAGAAGACAAAACACACAAGTGCTCTTACCCAGTGATGGAAGCCTGAAAAAATAGGGGAATCAGAGGGCTTGGTGACAACTGACAAGCATGGTGTCATGGGTTAGCCCCAGCCAGCAACCAAAGACCACACAGCCCCTTGCTCACTCCCACACCAGTGGGATCAGGGGGAGAATCGGAAGGGTAAAAGCTGGAAAAGTCATGGGTTGAGATAAAGACAGCTTAATAGGGAAAGCAAAAATTGCCCACACAAGCAAAGCGAAACAAGGAATTAATTCAGTGCTTCTTATGGGCAGACAGGAGTTCAGCCATCTTCAGGAGAGCAGGACCCCATCACACATGATGGTTACTTGGGAAGACAAGCACCATCACTCCAAATGTCCCCTCTTTTCCTGCTTCTTCCCCCCAGCTTTATGTACTGAACATGATGCCGTATGGTCTGGAATATTGCTGTCCTGGCTGTGTCTCCTCCCAACTTCCCATGCACCCACAACTTCCTTGCCAGTGCAGCAGTGTGAAAAGTAGAAAAGGCCCTGGCTCTGTGTAAGCTCTGCTCAGCAATAAAAAAAAAAAAAATCTCTATATTATCAACCCTGTGCTCAGTACAAATCCAAAACATAGCCCCATGCCAGCCACAGTGAAGAAAATTAACTCTACCCCAGCCAAACCCAGCAGAGGTACCCTGGGGAGCTGGGGGGGAGCAGGTAATTAGGGGGATGCAGTGTTGCCAAAGTACCAGATTTATAGGGGCACTGGGGTAGGATGTAAAGGAGGAGGAGTGACAGTGCAAGTGAAGGATAATACAAAATGCAGCAGCGTAGAAGTGTTATGGGAAAAGAGAAGTGCTGTGGCATCCTTGTGGGTGGTAATTACAACTCTAATAATAAATGTAGTAGTAGGATTGTACTACAGGAACACCCCCTCCTTCCCCCCCAGGAAATATTAAGTGAGATTAAAGAAGCTGAAAATTTAGGACAGGTATTAATAGCAGGAGATTTCGACTGTCCATACATAGAAAGGGTCAGTGCCTCATCAGGATGAGATGTAGCGAGAAAGTTTTCGATGGAGTAAGTACATAGTTGCTTCCTAGAACAATTAATCCTAAATCCTGCAAGAAAAGATGCTATTTTGGATTTAGCCTGAAGTGGTGCCAGGGCCAGGAGGAATTAGTGGCAGAGCTCATTGCTAGGAAGTACAATACAATTAGTTTTAACATCACAGCAGGAGAAAACAAGGCACATATCTGTATGTGGATATTTAGTTTCAAGAGCGGGATAAGGTAATTATGAGGGTGCAGTTCGAAAATGCAAGAAACATGCATGGAGCCTGGAAGCTGCTAATAACAGTGTATTAGAAGCTAAAAAAACCAGCTGTCCCCTAAATCACCTGCAGAATCAGTAGGAAAATTAAGCAGCATATCACAGGAGATGACTGGCATCTGAGAAACAGAAATCTGGTTCAAATGAAGAGAATGGGAAGGCTGTAAAATTTGTCAGGTCAATTGTAAAGAGAAAATTGGGTTTTCTGATGAAGCCAAGCTCCTTTGGGTAGTCAGATGCCACAGGGACGGTGAGGAACTCCAGACAGACCTCATAAAAATGACTGAGTGTCAAAAGTGGGACATATGAGCTCCAGCGTAGATAAATGTACGGTAATCCATCAAGGGAAAATTAAACCATGCCTTCATGATGCTAAACTCCAGAACTGGGAGTTGTATCTTGGGGGAGAGATCTTGGAGTCACGGTTGGCAGCCGTTTGGGATCGTGTGTTCAGTGTGCAGCGGCATGGGTTCACACAGGCCCAGCTCTCAAGTTTGTCCTTCTGCAAGGTCCCTTCCCACCAGTGTGCTGAACACACCACAGAGCGTGGTGCCATCAGCAAACCTGCTGAGGCCGTGCAGGACAACGTCAAATGCTTTGTGCAAATCCAGGTAGGTGATGTCTGTTGCTCTTCCCTTTTCCAACAGCGCTGTAACCCCATTGTAGAAGGCCACCAAATTTGTCAGGCATCTGACAGCTACGAGATGATGGCAGCTGTTGATGCCTTTCAGCATAATTTGCCTTCTCATCAGTTTTACTTTACACATCGATCTCATGCAAATTAAAACGTTGCTGCCCTTATTTCCCTAAGGGACAGGGAGGAAATGAGGATGGGGCTGGTTGGAGAAAGGTTGTGCAAAGACCCCTATTAATCAATATAAGAAGGGCAGGGCACCTAGGATAGTGTGGAGGTAAACGCCCAAGGTGATGTTGAGATAGTGTGTGGAAAGGGTAGAGCGAGAAAAAAGTTCCTGGGGAGGGAGTGTCAGAGTCCTGGTGTGGAGCTGACTGGGGGAAAGCAGGAGGGTGTATTATGGGGGTAATTCTATGACATTTGTAGAAGCCAGTATGGTGGGAATTTAGGACGATTCACTTCCACACTAGACTGCAGTGCATACATGCCAAATGTGTGGTTGTGTAGTAAAGGGGCATTAGCTGATTCCTTAATAAATCAGGATTTTGGTACTCTGCTGGTACTGGCTGTTCTAGAGTCTCGTAAAACAAACTATTTTGATGTTTAGTCAAATCTAAAAAGCAAACATATGAATCCTGCCTGATGCTGAAGCCCTGAGAAGCCTGCCCACACCCACAACTAATTTTGGTACAGATAGGAATGCAATTTCCTGATGAGAAAGCTCTTAATGGAGTAAGTTAATAGCAAACAGCCAGGAGAGGCTCGTGGGCTCTGGTGCAGCTAAGCAACCATGCTGGGAAGCAAAAGGAGGCTGTGTTAGGAAGGGTTGTGCAGTGGCTGGGACAGGGATGGGATTTCAGGATGACCAAGACCAAACAATGGAAGAGACCCCCTTTGGTTGGTGGCTGTTCAGCGGGTGGGTGGCCTCAGTGGTTGCACTCCTGGCCACGGCTGGTGTGAGGTTGGGGTCAGCTTGGGGTTCCTTGGCCAACCACTGCAAGAGAGAAAGGTGTGGGTGTGGCTGCATTGTGATCGGTGTTACAGTGCTCTGAAATGTGTTTCCAGGCAAGAGGCATTCCATTTCCCACTTGTCTGTCCCTGTGTTTGATCGGAGGACTTGGAGTCCACCAGGCCAAGCAGACAGGGATGGAAAGCCTCCAGGAAACTCAGCGTTTTCCCTTGGCTTCCCCTGTTGTTTTTACTTTCTTTCTCTCGGTTTGCAGTAATTTTTATTGGCAACCCTCACTCCCTGTGAGGGCTGAAATGCTGAGGTTGGGGATAACCTTAGAATCCGTAGGAGTTCAAATTGGATGTTCCCATCTCTACTGAGGGGGTGGGAGCTTCCTAACTCCCTGTGACCTGTCTGGTTTGGCTGACCTTGAGCTTCGGGTCTGTGGTATCTGGCTGCCTGTAGACCTTTGTCAGCTGTCTGGTTTTCAGTGGAAGCCCTCCTGTAAGAGTCAGCTTGCTCATAATAAACTAATGAGTCATGAAAGCATGGAATTGCTTTCTGCCTTACCTTAGGATCAGGTTGTTGCATAAGCAAGCTCCACAACTTTCGCAGATGAGGTATGCTCTGGCATCTCTTCTCTCATGGGAACCTCCGGGATTTTTTGGCTTCTCGGAGCTGCCCTGAGAAATGCAGACAAAAACACAGCTCCTGTGGGTGCAGGGGGTATTCCCTGTCTGCTGCTGCTGGCTCCTGCATGGACCCATTGTCTCTACACACCCCAGCAGAGTGATGCTCCCTTGTGCCTTGCCCCATGCAGCCTCTCTGAGTCAGTCTGTGAGCTGTGCATGGATGAACCCTGTGGTGGGTGCCTCTCATCCCACGGTGGAAGTCACACCAGGGTCCTGCTCTCCAGGATGCGTCATGGTGTCTCTATTTTGGGGAGTACGAATGAGAGTTTGAAGATTGCAGTGTGCATCGAATCTAGGACGTGTGTTTGGCTCTGGCAGGGAGATGGAGGCTGCTTTGCTTTTCACCATGGGGATGATGTCCTCTGCTCATCCCTGGAGCTGTTCCCATGCAAAGCCCCCACCCTGTCTGCAGAGGCCATCCCACCCTGGCTCCGTGGAGAGCTCTAGACTGCCTCAAACGCAGGCATGCAGCAGTGTAACCCCTCATATAACCATGTCCTAACCTTGGGGAAGGATTGTCACCCTCCAGAAAGCAATGTGCCACAGTATCTATTTATATAGAGTCTTCCATTGTGGATGATTCTTACTCATCTAACTTCACTTTTGGAGGCAGTTCTGTCATTACATTTCAGACCCAGTTTTTTTGGTTGACTTTGTAAGCTGGTAATGGCCTCACCATGAATTCATTTGGAAACAGTGAGAAAAGGTCTCATGGGACTGAAGATTTCACCTGAGCTGGAAGCACCAACATAAATCCATAGGATTTACACTCTGAAATCCTGTGGGGGATACAGCAAATCTCAGTTTCTTTATGCCTTGGTGCCAAGACTGTAAAATGAAATGGTACTTCTGGCCCAGGTGCAGTGAGTAGGGCACTATTTAAATAATTGGTATCCTCTTAAGACTACACTGGAACTGCAGGCAGAGAGACAGAATTGGAGATGTGATCATAGTATCTAGAATTGTATCTGATGACTGCACTTGTCACAGACTATGTACAAGACTTGCTTTGTCTGTCACAGGTATTATCCTGCTTATCTCTAGGTTGTGGCAAGAGATGTAAAACTTCCTTTTTTAATGGGAGAACAAGGACAGTTTAGTTAGCCAAATTTAAATGACCCAAACTTGGTTTCCACCAAGACAGAAGAGTGGTGCCAGCCAGTGTAGCACTCCCATTCCCTGTGGAGCTGAGCAGATTCACACTAAACCAGAAGCCTGAAATATGCTTTCAGAAGAGAAAGTGTTAGTAATCTTGGAAGAAAATTATTTTCTGCCCTTTTTAGAAACAGAAATTCAGCTATGCTGTTCTGTGCTACACAAGTTGTGTCGTACCAAGCCTGAGCTTTCAGCTCAGTTCCCCAGCCCTGGAGTTTGTGTTGGGAGATGGACATACAGAAAAGTCTTGGAGCCTCCATCACTCTGTATTTGGTGCTGCTGGCTGTTGCCCTTGCTGAATCACAGGGACACATCTGGCAGAGCTTCACCTGAACAGTGGTTCATAAGCTTAGGTCTTTGGGGATGGATGTATTTCATTAGTGAAAAGGCAGCAGTATTTCCAAAGCGGGGAGAATCTCCAGGGACCCCTCTGCCAGTTCATCTGAGGTAGGTTTTAACTCCAGCTCCAACTTGGCCTTGGCCCCCTGAGATGAGATTTCTTTGCTGAACCTATTAAAAGCCAGATTAAGATCTCTAGCAGAGGTCATTTAGAAAACAAGGAGAGAATTCTAAGGAATACTTGTTTTCCTCTCAATCCTCAAAACAATCTGGGGAATGCCTTTGGAGTCAGCTTCTGAATTTAACCCTCTCATCCCCAGGGAAAATATTCCATGTGCTGCCCTCGTACCTAGAATGGGGTGAGCTGAACCCCAGCGCTGACTCCCCAAGCCATGTCAATTTTCTGGAGCACCCGGCAGGGTTCGTGTTGTGTGGGGGTTATGCCTCGAGGAGAGGGTGACTAAACCTGATGGGTTTGCAGTTACATCAATTGGCATCAGCCTGTACTTTTGTGTGCACAGCACAGGGATGACTCAGAGGTGGGAGCCACGAGTCGGGGATTGACAGCCCGGGGCAAAGCTGATGGGTCCGTGTTGGGTCTCCTTGGGTGTCCCCTCGTCTGCCACGGGTGCTGTGGGTGCTGGCTTCTCCCGCGCTGGGGAGCAGGGAGGTGTAGTACTGAGCCTCTGGGGATGCCAAACGTCAGACAGTGAGTCAGCATGAGCTGGAAATCCGATGTTGTGTATGTGGGCTGTTGAAATACAAAAGAGCTGATAGGACAATGAGCCTGTCCCTCCACGGTGGCGAGTCCACCTGTCTGTGGGAGGTGGGATCATGTTTAGATGCACTGGTAAAGGATGGACTGGGAGTGGAACTCAGCTGCGAGCCCTGTTGAGCTTAGGAACCAGCCCAAAAGCCTGGAGTGCCTTGTGTTCTACAAAGAGATGCCTACTGCTTTCATTCTAAAACCAGCTGTATCAATTGCATCCTATCCATAGAAATGTGTGCAAAACAGCCTTTTTTTTTCCTTCAAAATCAACTCCTAGTGCATTTTACTCCTTAGTTTCTTCATACTCTAAATTAGTATGCACTGGTGTTCTAAAATGGGAAGCCAACTCTATCAGAATCTCGTAAAGGAAGAGAATACTTTGTACGACTGAGAAAGATTTTGCTGGTAAAACTCTATCAAGAAAATAAAAAGAAAAGCAGAAGACAGTGTTTTACCTGGGACTCATTGTGTTCTTTATGGCAATCATCAATAGTCAGAACTCATGCCTCTAAAACGGCAATACCTAAAAAAAAAGTGAAAAAAATCTAAATTTTTATTATTCAAATTAACTTTCTAGGTTATGGAACTTAGATTTCTGTGCTTGAATTTTCTTTTTTTTAGAGGGGATCAGGAGCTTATTTGAAAAAAGAAAGGAGCATGCCATCCCACTTCCCCCCACCCTGCTTAGAAAGCTTTGCTGGAAGGCTCGCTCAAGGAGCCAGGGCGTTTGGAAAAGGACCAGGAATCACAGGAGTGGGCAGTGCTGGCGCTGCCTCAAATCCCCTGCTAATAAACACACCAACTGAAGCCAGATGGTAAAAGTGCATTTTTATCATGTTTTATGTGGATTAATGATTCCAATAAACATTTTTCTCCTTTGTATATGTTCAGGGCAGCATTTGCGCAGCTTCTAAGGAAATTTAGTGAGCTTTCTCTGGCTTTCTCCGTGCTGCACTCAAAGACTGGCTTTGTCTGATCTGCCTCAACCTCCTCTCATATTTGCCATTTGTATGAGCCACAAGACTGCAGTGAGACAGTGGTTGCTGATCCCTGAGGGGTCTGGTTTTCCCTTGATGTGTCTGTGGCTCCTTTCACCATAATAAGAGTTATTAGTGCATTTGGAGGGGATTAGTTAATGACCTGCGATGCTCAGTTCACAGGGGCACAGATTGTCTCTCGTGCATGACAGCCACGCTTTCTGGAGTGCTTTTGTCTTCATTAAGTTTCAGTGTGTGGTAAAAACAAGTATTACTGCCCTCGTTTCAAGATGGGAAACCTGAACTGTTGCCTGTTTGGTGGGTAAATAACGTGAGCTGCTGCAAAGTAAGTGATTTATTGTGTGTAAAGTCAGGGCACTGTGGTTCAACAAGACACCTCTCCTCACCCGTGCTCTTGGAGGGACTGTGGGTGTCCTCTTAACCGGGGCAGTTGCTGGGAAATGAGCTTAGCCTGAGAGGAGAGGTAATTAGGCTGACACAGGTGAGGTTATGTGTTTGTAGATTTCCCACGGCTTTGTGAGCTTGTTTGTAACATGAGAGTTCCTAAGCCCCCGGTGTTGCCTGTGGGAACTGGGCTGGTGGTGTGCTCAGGTCCATGAGGTTGGGGCTCAGACCCACCACAAGCCCAAGCCTTCCCAAAGCTGTCAGGAACAGTAGGAGCAGTTGTGGAGGCAGAACATGGCAGCCTGAAGGCTTTGCTAAGGCCTTGTTTTATTAAGGAGTTTCCCTGGTTGTTATGCAGAGTTTGTGCTGGTACCTGTGATCGCTGTGTTGCGTGCTCTGGTTTTCCATCAGCCCGAGTGAAGCCCTCATCCCAGGGCCCACTCTGGGGGTGGTACATGGTGTCTGGGAATGACTCACACAGCTGCTGTATGGCACATCTACTCCTCTCCAGATGTAAAATTAAACACAGGCTTTTAGTGTTATCTTGACCTAGACTAATGTTGCTATTTTGGGGTTTTATGTCAGAGGCACAAAAAACCTGGAAATCACTGTTGGAAAAGACCTATGAGATCATCCCTTCCACCCACAGGGTTGTTCCCTGCAAAATACTCTCCATCATTTTGTCCAAAGCAATCAAAATTCACTGTAGAGAGAGGGATACTAACGCTTCTCCAGGGGAACTCTTACATCTTCCAGGATACCAGGAAGGACTCATTCAGCCCCAATCTACAGTCCAAAGTTAATTTTACTTTGTTTAAACCTGCCTGTCCAAGTTCAAGTCCTCAAGACTGGTCCTGCTCTTCCTGCTGTTCACACCCAGCACAGTACAAGGAGGTTAACATGGGCTGTAATGGGGTGAATTTGAAATCAACCCTCAAATAATTGCCCTGGGCCTCTCCAGCTGTACCCATCACAAGGGTGGTGTAGGAGGGTAAGCCTCATATCCCAGGGCTGAATCTCCTCCATCCCTCTGAGGCACAAACCTCCCACAGGGCATTTTTTTTTTGGTTGAAATATCTCGTTTGCTGCTTCATGGGATGTGCAGACCCAGACTGATAGCCCAGCTGTGTTTCTTTATCAAAGAAAAAGGCAGCATTCCCACTGAATGGGAGTGGGCTGCTGCAAGTGGGTGGTGGCTACCTGATGGATAAGAGCTGGATTAGACCATGTCAGTATGTCCATGTGTTTGGGCTGCTGGGGACACCAGCCCTTCCATCAAACCCTACTTCTGAGATGCTGCAGGCTGTTCACAACCTCTGCTAACGAGCACTGTAACCTCACCGAGAAGTCTATTTTTAATATAAAATGCAGTTACAGAAAAAAGAGGTCCCCACATAACAGATTTTACAGATAAATCGGAAAAGAAAATAATCTCTGTCTGCAGGGCAGGGACTGTGTGTGCCAGCTCCCTGCTTCGGCCCAGCTCTGTGTCCCATCTCACCCTCACATCCCCTGGGAGTGGAAATGGAAACCTCTGCTCTGAGCTCTGGCAGGACAAGTGGATACCAGGGGAAAGTTTGTGCCAGTACTTAGCAGGAGCCAGCTCTTGCTCCACTGCAGCAGTTAAACACGAGTGCTCCGAGCCTGCACAGCCCTCCTGGCACTGGCTGAATAGGTATTTGTGGGTTGGTTTTGGTTTTGGTTTTTTTTTGCACTGGGGTAATTTTCTTCTTGGTCTTCTGAGCACTCATCTATGAAACATGAAATTGCCTGACCCTGAAGCTCATCCCTGGACTGGTGAGATCCATAAGCTTGAAGAGAACAATATTTTCCTTCCTTTATACTCGGAGGAGTCTTCACACTGCAGTCACTCAGCAGACAGCAATTTTCAGCTGTCTGTCCTTTATGTCTTCAGTAGGATATGAACATCTTTGGAAAGTGTAAATTTACAGCCAAGGATCACAAAACAATGCCTCACTCTGTGATCTTTCCTGGGCGAGCTTTATGTAGAGACCACAGTTGCCACCTCTGAGGAGCTACAATATAAATGGTTGATAAATGGTGATGAATGGTTGCCCTGAAGGACCTATCCAAGATGCCTGGGATGGCTCCAGGCTGCACACAAGGGATGTGACAGGACAGGCTGTTCAGTGCCGTCACCTGGGGACATTTTGCCTGATAGAGATCCCAGGTAAACTGGGATCCCAGAGCTTTGCCAGGGCTGGTGCAGCCCCTCTCAAACATTACAGGATGCTGATGCACGACTGGCAGGAGAGAGGAAGAGGTCCTCATGTCCAAGGAGAACTCTGATTCGTTTTGAGCAGGGGACAGGGGTGTACTGAAATCTGCTTGTCCTGCCTCCAGTCCCCAGGATGTAGATCTATCTTCGTCCCATACAGCTGCCTCCTACCAGCCATATTCCCCCATCTCACCTCTGTTAATCTTTCCATATTCATCTGACCTTCTGGTGTCTCATTTATTTTGCTCTGTTTGCATTTATTTGCTCTGCAAATTCCTCAGGCCAAGAGCTGTCTCTATAAAGCATATAGTGATTGTCCAGTAGAATTTCAGTGTGTAATGTTTTGAGTCCACAAAACATGGCAGCTCCAGCCCTATAGGCTGCTTTTACAGGTTGCTCTCCATGTAACCTGAGCCAACTTTTAAAAACAAAATTAACTTCTGTTACAAAATAATATAAACATCAGGTCTCATCAGAATTTGGCTCTATAATAACTGGAAAATACGGGAAAATATGCAAAAATTCTGTTCTTCATATCAAGCACAAACATTTGAAGCATACTGGGTTATTTGTCATCACTGCCAGGCTCTACAGTGCCTGCATCCATTTCTTACCACCCACAGGAGCTGCTTTCAGAGTAACCAGACTGAGTCATTAGTGTCCTTAGCTGCAAATTTTGCTCTTTGAGCTTCAAGCTGCTTCTTTGCGTAGTGCATTTGTGCCGATTCACTGGGGCGTGGATCATTTGCTTTATCGACACATCCACAGGACAAAGGGCTGAGTGGAAGCCAGCCTGGGGTTGGGATATCGAACCCTTTGTCTCTGGAATCGTTGTGGCGTGCCCTGGGCTGGCAGGGGACAGCAGCCACCCCAAGCCAGTGGCCTTTGTGCAGTGGTTTGGAGGTCACGACTGCGCTCGGAGCAGCCGCGTGTCCGTGCTGTGGAAAACTCACCCGAGGGACGTGAGGAAGATGCTCACAGGGCATGGTTCTCTCTCCTGTGCCCTGCCAACAGGCCCACTGCCTGCAGTTCTGTGCTGACAGACTTGTGCCATGGCATCATAAATTCTGGACTAATTACTATTGTTTTACTCATGGAAAAGTCAGCGAAATCAACTGTCCGAGCAAAACTCTTCCTCATTTCCTACATTGCATCAATTTCCAGCTTACAGTGGAACCATGAAGTCTCTTGAGTTTTATTATAAAATTACTAAACAACCAAGAGGCTGAACCCTTGCTTTAAGTGGAAAGAAAATTTTAGCTTTACTGCTGTTTCTTGCAATGACTCCTCGCATTCCTGTACCCAAAAACACGACTGTTCAACGTGTCTATTTCCATACCAGTGAAACGGGGATCACAACATCTCTTACTCATGGCAAGATGATGAGCTTGAATGAATTAGTATCTCTGAAGTGCTCTAATGGTAGGTGCAGAGTCTTTCCATAAGAACTCACGATTCCAGCTAGAGAAGAGTTTTGTGTGATGAATGCCGAGGTTAGAAAGGTGTAAAGCCAATTTAACTTCCAAATTCTGGGGCCTTGATGCAGCACCAGAAAATCTGTGAATTCAGGCCCTTGATGCTGAGTGGTTAATCAGGATCAGACTCTTCCATGTTCTTGCTGAAACCAATCAGACTATGCACATAATAATGAAATGCTGCTCAGAAATCATGGTAGACACAGGTTCTGTGAATTACTTTTTATCCTAGACATCTTGAAAGACAAAAATAATTCTCCATGCTTTATCAACAGGAGCTCTTTTACTGGGATAACCTCTTACTTGCTGATTGAAAGCTTTTTACCCTAAAAAAAATAGCAATCTCGTCAGGAGTTGTGGAGTTCAGCACAGTGTTAGCACTGCAGAAAAAGCTCTTTTGCTGTTTGAAAGTTGGAGTTCTTCGCTGGGCCCACGTGTTTATGATGACTAATTTCCCACTCTTATCTAAGAGTTACTTAATCTAGGAGTTCCCAGTGGGATAAAAGGAACAGGAGTGAGGGCGACAGTGTGCAGCTGTCAAGGTGAAAAGAGAGAAAATACCCACATATTGCACCAGGCAGCCTCTTAAAAAATGTTCTGGCTTTGCCAGGAAAGATAAGGGTCCCCTTGTAGCTGCAGAGTTTCCAGGAAAGAAACTGTAAGTGCTGCAGAAGTTGGAAAAATGGTCATACACGCTGTGTTTTGGGAATGGTCTCCAGCCTGTGGCACTGCTGCTTCATGCCCCTGGTGCTGCTCGGTTTTAGTGACACAGACACAGCCTACCAGCCTTGGTTCCCTCTGAGGAATGGCAGGAAAACACATCCCCATATCCCTGGGAATGCTTTGGTGCTGGGCTGGTGGATGAAGATTTGCACACACGGCTGACCGTGGATATTCAGGGATCTAAGGCAACCAGTGTGTTTCTGGACATTGGTCTTTTCCCCAAATTTCCCCAGATGGATCCCCCCAAATCCATTGCATCCCACTTGGGAAGAGTGGGAAACCACAGCGAAAATGCAACCTACTCACACAAATAACTCTTGATTCCAGTTCTGGGGGGTGTGAGGCTGTGAAAGAGAATGCTACAGCTCAGGGTTCATTATCTTGAGGACATGTGAGTTGTCCTTAAAACTGCTGCTTCTCTTGATGGATATAAATGAATTACCCCCAATTTTTTGCCAGCTGATGATCTGCTTAAAGCCCTTGCTCCAGCTGAATCCTCAGGGATTCCTGAATTAACTTCTAAATTAAACAGGGGAATAGGGTTTATCGTGCCTCTCATTGATCAAGTTAGACACTGCCTTTGTTTCACTCCTGACTCTTTAAAATGGATTGGGATTGTCAAACTTGTGTTCCTGGAGCAAATCACGTCAATAACCAGCATTTGTGTGGGAATGTAGGGCTGAGTATGTGTTTTCCCATAAAAAGTTGAATATTTTAGCTCAAGAACCACAGACAAAATGTGGCAGCCTCATTTAAATCTGCAAAGACCCAATATTAGCTACAAGACTGCTTGCTGTTGCACCACATCTCTGAATAGATGTACCTTTATAGGATACATCACGCTGAAAATCTAATTAATTGGAGAACAGTTACCACATTACCAGCCTGACTGATTTTTTTTTTTTGTGAAAAAATGAGTGTTTAAAAGTCTAAATGCTCCTATTACAATGATTAATTATCTGCAGAAAATTGAAAGCACACAAGAAATTATCAAGAAAGAACATTTAGACATCATCTGTCTTCCTAAAAACATTTGTCTGACTGTATAAAGAAGAATATTATTGCAGTGTAGATGCCGGCCACTTGGAATATATTTTTCTGCCTTCTCTTTAAGTGCATTCTTGCTACCAATTTATATATATATATATATATAATGCCTAAACGGATAAAAGATATGTTGACTTTTTAACTGGAGTGATTCTCTGGAGAAGATTGATTTCCCTGCCGCCTCAGATGCAGTTTAATTTTTGTGTTACTTCTGAAATAATGAGAAATAGACTTTAATGGGGAGAAGCAATGGCACAGAGCACTGGTGATGCTGCAGAGCGTGGGTGAACAAGGAGCCTCGCCTCGGGTATTTACGAGCTGTGACAGTGTCACAGGGATTGCACTTTGGAGAAGGAAACATTGCCAAAGCCAGAGCCAGTGGAGCAGACACCCAGCCACCTATAAATCTGTGTACTCTCACTCCTTATTAACTGAGGGTCAGGGCTTATTAATTATATATGACTTGATGATGACATATCTCGTAAAAAAGAAAGCAGCTTATAGTGAAACTTGATAGCTTTACATTAGGCAAGATGGAGATGAGTCTTTTACAGCCCAGCGTGGGGTTAGAAGAGTAAAATTTACTCCTGCTTAGAGGGTTGCACAAACTGAGAGCATCCATGTTTTTTAAGTAGAAAATCAGCAATGGATGAGCCCTGTGCCAGTAATATCCAACAGATTGAGAATTACAAGAGGGAAATAAACGGCATCTGGTTTGTTTTTCTTAGGAAACCAAGAAAACCAAAACAAGAAGTGGACCTAAGGAATCCCAGGCAAAGAAAAAAAAAGATCAGTTATGTAGATTACACAGAGAAAACCCCCAATGTGTGTGTGATGACCACTTTCCTGGCTGACACAAGGCAGAGCTCACACTGCAAGCATTACCTCTGACAAGGAGCAGAAAGCAGTAGCAGTTTACACCATCACTGGACCAGTGTGGAATAGGGAGCAAGGGGATGGAAACAAGGCTTGAGAATAGCACCTTTTGTTTAAGCCAGCCTTGCTCTGGGAGCCAGTGTGCCACTGAACTAAACTCTCAGAACTCTGTAGAACTCCTGTCCACTAAAATCTTTGGCTCATTACACAGAGCTCAATATCAGGGTCTAAATTAATTCATTTATAGTAGCTTTGGAGGAGATCAGGGCTGGGCGGAATGCCCTTAGCAAAGAAACTGAATGTTAATAACCATCCCAGTGAGGCCTGTGCAAACAGGTAGCCAAAGAAAATAACAGTGAAATGAAAAATAAAGCACTTATTCCTCCTGCTTTGCACATGTAAGAAGTCCTAGGTTCAGCCCTGAACTGATCCTTATCCTTGAGCTGAGAATCAAGGGCCTGAGTCATATGTCTGAGCATGGCAAGATCAAGTGAAATTTATTCTTAGAATGAATATTATCTTTTTTTCTGAAACATTTTCAAGAATAAGATAAGGACTTCTGTTACCTTGGTATAACTTTCAAACCAGGAGCTCCCCTAGTGTTCTCAATGCCTCCGTCCAGCATGTTCAGAGATGCTTATACATAAAATAATGAAAAGAAGAAAGAAAAGAAGTCAGTGTTCAGACACATTAATGGTCACACATAAAAGATAAAGTGAATTTTGTTAAATACTCTCACTTTTTTTTCCTAATTGTTAAGAAAGTCTGTGCTGATGCCAGTAATAAATAAAAACCAGCTGAGCACATTTTGGAGTTACTGTGGAGCTTTTCATCACCAGAAAAAGCCCAGCCCTGCTGCTGTAATTACATGATACATAGCACAGTTGTCTCACCCTTCTTTCTCCTTATATGAACAACCACTCTGCCACACTTGCTGTATTTAAACAACTGATATCTCCAAATAATCACTTGGTGCTAATAATGCTCTTAAAAATATTTATTGCAAATAATGATGTCCCTGTATCATTTGTGCTGCAAATGAAGATGCATTAGTTTCTGGAGAGCACCACCACCACCTTTCATCATGTCCTCCCAACACAGTGAGTCCTGACATCCCCAATGTGCTGTGTGAACTTTCACTGAAAGCCTGAACCAGCTTTAAAGAGATGCTGCAGCTGCTCTGAATTTTAGTGAGTGAAGTTAAGTCTCTGTAGCCACAGGTTACTCGGTCCAAAGTTTTCCTTTCTGAGCAGAGATCTTTTATCTGACTGTATTTTTACAGTTGCCTGGCACAGAGTCGCCTTTTCTTGGTGTGAATTTCAACATTCACCACCCAAACACAGACCCCAGAGTAGAGACAGAAAAATTATTCACTTCAATAGCTAAAAGATCAAAGGTTACAGAAAAGAAAAAAAAGCTTTTGGGGGAAGATTTGCCCAGATTGGTCCTTGTTTAGGAGATCTGGTGCTGTGTTTGTTTTAGGACAAAAAAAAATGGTGCAGTTTCTGGGTTGTGACCACAAGTGGCTGTGTTACCATAGTTTAGTGACTCTCCCTTGTTGGCTGTTTGTTGGCTTCAGGATTTATTGTCTGGTTTCACTTCCCACTGTGCAGGGAGAAGTGAGCACACAGCTGCTTAGTGCAGCTCAGCTGTACCTCCCCAGGCAGTAAGTCCTTCATCCTGGGTGTACATCTGTGCCTCAGTGCTGCCAGAGGGAAAACACCATTTTTGGGCTCCACGGATGTGAATGTGCCCCTAAAGCATTGATTCACTCATAGACTGCTCAGGTGCTGTGGGGCTGAAACACAGAGTGCACCAGCAGATGCTGAGAAGGTTTTGTTCAGCCTGGAGGGGAAATGACTCAAGGAAGACCTTTTTGCTGTCTACAAGCACCTAATGGGAGGGTGTAAAGAACAAGGAGCTCAACTCTCCTCAGAGGTTTGGGGTGGCAGGACTAGGTGCCACAGGCACAAGTTGCAAGATGGGAAATTCCAGTTAGATGCAGGAAAAGCTTTTTTACCATGGATGTCATCAGATGGTGGAGGCTGTACAGAGCATCTGGGGCATCTCTACCTTGGCAATGTTCAAAATTTGGCCGGACATGGCCCTGAGCACAAGATCTAGTTGGATGTGCTTTATGTGCTGGGGTAAACTAGAGACCTCCAGGGTTACCAGAATTACTCTGTGACTAGTAACAAATCCCACTGAAGATTCAAAACCCAGGAAGTGACTAGCATTTTTTCTCTGGTTGGTTCCCCCACCTTGTGTTGATGGTCTGGGCTCATGGTATGACCAGTCATGTCTGGATTAGGGTAGATGTGGGTGTTTCAGATGGAAATCACGGATGGGGTGAGGAACGAGCAACTCACAACATGGCACTGTGCCTGCTATGGGGCAAGACCTTGGGGCTGGAGGCTGGATGGGCTGGGAAGAGGTAGAGAAGTCCTGCTGTGACCTGAAGCAGACATTAGCTCCAGTGAGGGCATGGGTAATGGGATTTTAGCAGCTATTCAGCAAGCCCAATTCTGCTATTTCTTGCTTCCTTGATAACTTCCCAAAGCTGAAGGATGTTGCATTTCCAGGCTTATTTTGAGCACTGCTCCTCGAGCCCTAGCCCTCGAGCTGGCCTCCAGCTGCCATCCTGCACACCAACCAGCTGCTCGTGTCACGGTGTTTTATTGACACCCCATCAGCAGAGCCACGTGGGCGTTCCAGACCCACCTCTGAGCCTGCCAGGACCTTTCAGCTCCTTCCCCAACTCTCCTGCCTGTTTCAGCTGCTCCTGGGCTAAATTGAGCCTATTTTTTCAGTAAGTTCAGAGCTTTCTATACCAGAAGTGGAAGTTTTCTTCTTGCTGGAAGGAGGACGCCACTTCTGTGTCCTGCTGTGTGGTTGTTAAAATGTGCCCAGGAAAGCAATACTGGAGGCAAAACAGGAGAGGCTTTCAGTGAAGGCTGGAGCATCTCTTTGGAGTCAGTGTGTTGCTGATTTGCTCACAGAGTGAAGAAATAACCCATAGTTAAAATGGCACTGAAGTAAGCAAATGTTTTCTGGACAGGCTCTTGAAGACCTTCAAAGGCAGCAAAGCCATAAGGAGTGAAGTGAACCAGGCTTGCCTGGCAATCAGTATACAAAAGCTGAATTTTCACATTTTGAAAATGCAGTCAGTTGATTTGGGTGCTTAACCATCCACTCGTCCTCAGCCAAGTGCTCCGAAATTCTTGGCATGTATTTTCTTGTCTACCTGCTTTAGGTCTGCTTTTGTTATCTCCCCTTGCTGCTCCATAGCTGCTGTGAGGAGCTTTGCAGCTCGTGTTTTCAAAAAGAAAAAGTATTTACCATGATGTTTTCTTTCTAGAGTTTTGAAACTTGCTTTGTATAACAATTTCAAAACACAGTGTGGGCACTAAACAGTTCAACCCCCCAAAAATTTATTTGGGATCAGAAAGAGATGTGCCATTAGACTGAGCTTATGTCTTTATTTATGATCAACATCAGCAGGGAGGATTGTGGGAAAAAACCATTTAAAATTTTTTCTTCATTTTTCCACTGCACCTGTATTTTTTGCCTTTCCCTTTTGTATCCCAAACTCAGTCTTGCCCTGCTCCCCCAAAGTCTGTGTGTCCTGTCCTCCCACCTGTCCTGTGCTGGTGGCAGCTGCCTGGCATCAGCAGAAGGAAGCTCCAGCACAGCAGGGAGCACTGTCCTGCCTTTGGACAGATTTCTTCCTATCCCATGGGGTTTTTTTCCACATTTTCCACCTAATTCACTGTAGCCCTGAAGAGCATCATCCTTTGCGCCTATTGAGACAAAAAAAAAAAAAAAAAAATCAATATTCAGCTTATTTATTAGTAGAAATGCTACTCAGCAAAACTGATCTGAAGTAATCAATCGAGAAGCTCTGGGTTTTCACATAACCTTCAGTTTTTCAAGATGCTTTCCTCAATTTACTTGGACCCACTTATTCTTCAGACAGCTCAGCTGAAATTGTCCTGGGTTTCCCCAAAATGCGAGAGCCTTTTCTGTGTTTGATCACGGGAAATTCAATACTCTTCCCAAAACTAAAGGTCAGGAGGTCATTTCAGCTGTGAAGCACCGAAGGGGGCAGAGGCTGTGGATGTTAAGTGGAACTTGCAGAAGTAATTTGGGTGAGACGTGGTGCTGCCTAGCAAAACTCAGTTAGGGAAACACTCAGGCTTTCTGCTAGGCATTACACATTCCCAGTTTTATGAACTTTGCTGGAATCATGCTAGCAAAGTGAAATGCATTTCCAGGCATAACCCAGCAGATTTCATTTTAATGGCTGCAGCAGATCTCTGCTTGTGGAGCTGAACATTGGAGCCTGGGGCTGGAGCTGGGGACAGACAGCAAGTGTTCCTCCTAGGGAGGCTTTCTGCTCTCTTAAAGGCTGTCTGGGAAAAAGATAAATGCTGGTTGTACTCTGCTATTGCTGTAATAGGAGGATAAAGAAGGAAAGTGGAAGAGAACAAGCCAAAAGCAGAAGGGAGTAGGATCAGGAATAGGGAGGTGTCAATTGTTCCCTGTCTCTTTGGGATGGATGGAGTGAGTCTGTTGCCCATAAATCTCACGGTGTCACAGCACCCTAGTAATAAACTCCATCTCAAGCAGTAAGACAAATGGATCAGAGGAATACTGTAATACTTCCTTGGCTTCAGACCAATGTTCTGGGTAGATCTGTATTTTCCAGTTTCCCTGACGGGGCTGGTGAGGATGGCTCCCGGGTGGGGTAAGGCCTAATCCCCATCTGCCCTGAGTTAATGAGTGACGTGGGATGGGAAAGGTTGGCAGAATGAGCTGGACTGGAGCCAGGTCCTCCTGTTGTTGGTTTTGAAGTGATGGGAGCATAGTGTGGGTGCTTGGCAGGAGCTGGATTCGGGTAAGGTGGTCTGTGATGTGGCTCTCCTTGACCAGCCAGGAGCATCCTGTGGCTGTTCCCTGGCGGGGTTGGTGGCCAGTACGACACTGACACTGCAGGTGGCTTGGCCCTGGGCAAGCATTTGCCAAGGGCCTCCCCTTGCATTCACTCTATGACTTCAATCAACCTCAGACAGCTACATGGCAAACAGGAAGGCTGGGCAGGGAGCAGGCACATGGGGAATGGCTGAAGACCTCGTCAATCACCCATAAACTTCCTCATGTGGCACTGTGGTGGTTGATCACAGCCTTCACACCCCAGCAGTGCCATATCCCTACTCATTTGGGGTGAAATGGGATCATTCTGTGCTGCATGAGGGTCACTTGGCCTTGGCTGTTGTTCAGAGGATTTTGCTGTTCATGGTCTTGTTGTTCATGATAATCTTGGTGCTGTGGAAGGCACAGGGAGATGTGGGGTCTGACAGTAGTATTTACACTGCTGTGCTTAGAATAAGGAGTAAACCACATAATTCATTCCTAATATTACACTATGAAGCTTTTTGCTGCTTGTCTCCCTGTGGATGTAATTAGTTGTGGGAGCTCTTTTTAAAAAGTAATTACACCGTTAAGCATACTTTGGCTTCAACCACAAAAATGCATGATTGGGCTTCATAATTACACCGCTTAATGACGTTACATAATTGTACGTAAGAGTCCATGAAGCAAACAATGCTTGGGTTCCCTCTGACTCGCTGCTGCTTTGATCTCCAAAACAAACAGTTGCTGGGAGTGGAAACTCC
This sequence comes from Daphoenositta chrysoptera, assembly GCA_013397915.1. Taxonomy (NCBI): domain Eukaryota; kingdom Metazoa; phylum Chordata; class Aves; order Passeriformes; genus Daphoenositta; species Daphoenositta chrysoptera. Next base: position 118,370 of record VZRO01000325.1, on the reverse strand, counting down.
ACATCCCACGTCTGGATGAGTTGTGCTTGGAGAAGCTGCTTTCTTCCCAGAACCACTTGCACTCAGTGTGATAAGCCACTCGTGTTCATAACTAGTTGAAGCATTTGGGCTCAAGTCACTGGATTTGATGTTTTCAAGTTTGAGGAGGTTTTTAGTGGTTTGGTGACTCATCACAGTGCTGTAGCTGTTGCAGCTGGTGTCCCAAAGAAGGGAGGACTTCAGGGTCAGCCTGGTGAAGGGCCAGAAATAGAAATGTTTTGGAGGGGAGGACCAGGAGTGTAACTGCAATGTGACAGTGGGGTCTTGGCAGGTTGTTCGACCTTTTCATGGGGACTGGATTAGCTGTAGAGAAGTGTGCCTGTCCTTGGCTGTTCTTGACCTCAGTAACAACAGGTCTCAAAATGGGTGGCACATTCATTTAGAAGGGATGGTAACTTCAGAACACATCTAAAATATGTTTCTTGCATGACATGAGTGACCTTGTCATTGGATTGTGTCCCCCACGCATGGACAGTGCTGTCCCTGATGGTCTCAGCAAGGCAGAGATGGATGAGGGAGATGCCCCTGCAACAGGAGCTGGTGACACTAGCAAATAGCTTTGGCTGCTGCACACCCAGCAAAGAGTGCTCCAGCATTGCTCATCTGGCTCAGGGATCTGGAGGGATAAGGCTGGGATACAGCTCATTTGGTCTGGCTTTCACCCACAGCTCTCTCCTCCTGGAGTAAAACCTCTTCGCTTGTATTTTCAATGTTTTATAGTTCTGTGATTTGTTTTTACTGCTTGTTTGTGGGAGGAAAAAAAAGAAAGTGAAATTGTGTGTTTATTGTGTTTCTTTAGTTGAAAGAATCAAATGATGGGTCCAATCTTAAAAAGAAATCGAAGCCAAACAACATGAGCCTGGGAGCTGCTCAAGTGGCTCACTTCCTCTGTGTTTCTACAAAAGTACGTGTCCATGAGACACGTTTTTGTTCCTATTTCTTCTATACACAACATTGCGGAAGCTTTAAGTAAAATCTGTCCCTAAATAGGCACCCCCGGGACATGCAGCTGCCAAAACAAAAATCAGGCAACAAAACTGTGCTCCTGCCGTGAAAGCAATTCATCCTGTTATCTTTTTCCTTTCTTTATAATTCCTTCTATTTAGTTTCCTTGACACTTTTTTTAGAGCCATACTGTGCCTAGCCAGTGTTTCCTACTTGCTCTTTGGGAGGCTGAAGCTGCTTCTGTAGCAGGTCAAGGCTCCTGGCAGTGCCCATGTGAGCACTGTGCCAGGTAAATTCCCCAGCTGCAGGGATGGCTGGAGGGTGGGACCTCCTTTGGACTCTCAGCCAAGGTTTAAGATAGTTTTGTGTTCCTTGGTGGCTTATCCTGGTTCTCTCACAATTTCTCTGATACCTTTTAGGGAAACATTGCAGTGAGGGTTGTATCTGGGCTCGTACAATTAAATTACATACAGTTCTGTGAAAAAGCAAAGCTGGAAGTAAAACTTTGCAATAGCAGCATCAACTTACTGCATTTCCAGTATCTGTCTGCGAGAGCACTAAGAGGACTGTTGAGGAACTTCTAAATTAGTCAACTCCATCTCCTTGTAAAACCACCTGATTCCTTTCTCTAAAATACCTTACTCTGCATTTAGGCATTGTGTAATCATCTGTTCTTCTCACACATGAGCAAAACAAATGTCTGCTTACACAGGATCACCCTTTTTATTTGATAAAAAAAAAGAAAAAAATCCACCGCTGCTATTTCAAGGTCTACGTAACTTGTCTGGAACAGAATACAGTTGTCTTCAAAGCATAAGAATACTCTTTTTCAATTTTCAAGAAGGTATTCTCTGTAGAAGTGCTCATTTTGAAGCAGATGTTTTTCTGAAACTTACTTTGTTAATCTCATTGTGGAAAGGGTTACACTGCATGCCTCACATCTCAGAAAAAAGCACACAGTAATGGACTTTTTATAGGGCGAGGAGGCACCAATTCTGAATTTAGAGCCAATCTAACATTATCCATTATAATGTTTTCTCCACCTGAATTTTTATTGTTGGTTTGGTAGCCTCTTTGTTATCTATCTGATTCACTGAAATTGCCTGCAGAATAGTAGTTTGTTAAAGACTGCTGCATGTCTGGCAGCAGTCAAGGAGTTTGCAGACAGAAATTGATCTCTGCCATCAAATAAAACACAGACAAGAAGTTTCTTCTGTTCAGAGGAGAATATGAAGGGCACAGAAGAGGCTCTGCTGGCCCAGCCAGTGCCCTCTGAAGTGCTGGTGTGGAAATGGAGGCTCTTAGTGCAGCTCCCCTTTGGCTGCTGAAAAAAGATTGTCTGGTGGTTCTTTCCTGTTCCCTGGCAGCAGTGCCAGGATGAGCCAAGTTCATCCATGGTTGTATATACTTGGTTGAGTGTATGGTGAAGTAGGAGTCATGTGCACTCAGTAGTGTCAGAGGTGGTAAAACTTGGTATTCTGCTGTAACCTATGTTTGCAGTTTGGAGCTTCAGTCAAAATTCACAATGAAAAGTCATTTAGCATATTCAGGACATTTCTTTTCATGTTTTTCACTGAAAAGGGACCTAATATGTGCACTAGCCATATTGACCAGCAGGTTTCCTACTTAGCAGTGTCAGCCTGTGAACACTTTGCCTCTGCTCCTCCCCTGTGCACTGGCTCCACATTCAAGCACATCATCCTGTTCATGCCCTGGGTCCACTGCAAAAAATCTTAACTGGAGATGCACCATCGCACACAGGATTTTCCCAGGATGTGAATAAAAAGCATGGGAATCATTGCTGCAGTTTATCAGCTCTCATCTCTTTCCAAACTAAATCAAAACTTCATGCTTTGGCTGGGCTCTTTTCGATGTCATTGTGCTGCCTCTGAGGTCTGTACAAAGCTGGGCAAAGGAGCAGGGCTGGGAGCAGTAAACCTCCTACATACCCTGCAGTTTGGAGGGGAAAAAGGGGACTGCAGCTTTCCAGTGGGATCATCTGTCCTGTGTCTTTGAAAGTACCAAAAGTGCCTGGATGGGTATCGCATATGACAAAATATGGAAACTCCAACCGTAACCATTTTGCTCTGTTGGAGAAATATGGCCACAAACCCAGGGGAAGAGCACGTTATTTTGGCACAAGTGAAGTTATGAATGTGTGGCACGACTCTGGGGTGTCTAAACTCTCAGCTTAGTGAAAAATTTGGCAGCACTGAGAGTAGTGATAGTAGGTGTTGTTACGAAATCCAGAGTTCCTCCTGCAATACCACAAATGCAGGCTGCTCTCTAAAACAACAAAGCCTCTCAGTGGAGCTGCCAGTTATACAAAATAAAGAAAAAGGAAATTTGAAGCAGATCTCAGAGAAAGAAGCATTAGTGATAATTAGAACTCTCTTGCAGGAAGTTGCATCCACATTGGCACTTCTTGAGAATTGTGTTCCCCTCTCCTAAATACCACCTGTATATGAGTGTGCAGATGTGAGCCAAAAGCATTTAAGTCCATAGATTCATCACATAGATGGACAGTGATGTGTCTCAGTTATTAAACTGGATGCTGATCTAAGCATCTTTTCCAATACATGGAGAAATCTCAAGTGTTATCTCTTCTTCATCACTTGTCTTTTACAGTATCTCTTTCCACCCACTCCCCCCCTTCTCTGCTTATAAATGTGCAATTTCCTGAAAAAAAGATTTCCCCGTCACTTTTATTTTTAGATTTGTGTTTGTTTACCAGAATCTGTCTGAAGCCTGGCTGGATAGCAATTCAATATCCACTCATTGATTTCCTAGCTCTCATTAGCTTAAATACTTACTCGAAGCAGGGGGTAAGGAGATCTTCTTTGTTTATTTTAAGAGCATTTGGTTTTAAGATGGCCTTTTGCTTTATGTTGTATCTGAATCAATTTTAAAAGGGACCATTTATATTCTCATTCTCTTTAGTGTTTACTTTTTGGCATGAGTGTCTGGTTGTTTCTGTTTTATAGTACTTTGAAACGGAAACTAAGTTAGATATAGAAATTAATGAGCTCACTGATCCTTTGCCAAGAAAAACATGCCATAGAAGATGCATGTAACAAATTAACCCCAAGATTTCCCTGAAAAATGCCCTTTCCTTTACCAGAAATAACGAACATGGAACAAAGTAACGATGAAGCTTATTAATTTGGTTTTGAGGGGTCACTGTGCTTTTTGGAAGGCAGTGTGACCTAAGGCAGCATTAGTAAACCCTGAATCCTCTTCCCAGAATTGATCTTAGATGTCCTCAATTGAGTGGATTTTCTGGGAATCTAAAATTCATCTTTTTGTTACAAAATTATTTCAGATCCACAGGAAAGTGCTCTAGGAGGGCCCAGATGAGAACATTTCTGTCAGTGTGATTTGAGCCATGATTCAGCCTTTTTTCTCTTCTTGGGCAGGAAACATACTCCCTACAGAGTCCATATAGCTAAGCAATGTATTTTATCCTGGTTGGTTTTCATAGCTTAGATCTGGCTTTCCTTAATCCCAAGGCAAGATTTTAGGGACAAAGAGAGTCAATTAGAAATGCATTTTTCTAGAGGCACACACAGCTCCCATGCAGGAAGTTCCAAGAAGAATTGGACACTGAAAGTGGAAAAAATAAGTAGCACTAGAAATGTATACTTTTAAAAGTTGGTTATTTTTTAGATTTGAGACAGAAATTAGGGAAACTTGGAAGTAAGGAAATTAGAGACAATATGGAAATGTTGCAGTCACTACTTTGCAAAGTCTGAAATGCAAGTATCTTTACTGCTACAGCTCCCAGCTCTCTGTCCTTCCCTCTCCCCTTCTCTTCCCATTTCTTTCTGGAACTGATGGGATTGGTTTGTATTTCCCAGTTTGGATCATGGTACACAGAGCCTCAGTGACTGGTGGGCTGTAAAAAGCATCTTTAATATTCTGTGATTTACACCTTTTAGTGAGCCTGAATCTTTAATAGGAAACTAATGTTAGATCAGGAGACATCTTTAGATCAAGACTTAGAGTGTAGGTATCTTGTTGGTGTTCAGTCCAAAAAAAGTGTATTTTCTATAAAGAAGTATAAAAGATTTCCCTGTGATCTGAGGCTCAGGTGTCATCATTCAAGATGCCAGATCAGTGTATTGAGGAGCTTGTATAGCAGCTGCCCTCACTGACATCTGTTTGCTGCAAAGTACAGAGGAAAGGGAAGATGAGCAGATTGTGAATGTACATCTGCAGGAGTATACTTTTTTTTTTTGGTTGCATTATGAAAATTGCAAAGGTCAGGCTGCAAGTGAGAATAATTTATTACAAAAATTCTGCAGTAAACAGCTAGCGAGAATACATAAAATTTCACTAGAGAAAGATTTTTTGAAGCAGCATATTTTTATTGGGAGAATACAATTGCAAATAAATGCAGTACTCTATAAAATACTAGAAGGGCAGAATGGCATGCTTCCAGCTTTCAGTGCTGAAGTCTGATGAACAAATATTTGAACAGAGAAGGAGGAGGGAAAGAAGAATAAAAGATCTATAGCATTTGCATGGGGAGGTTGTTTTCATCTTGCAGTTGTTATGTTTCTGTGGGGAATCAGTAGTGTCAGTTGTTTAGAAAATACTGTTGACACAGAAATGTGGGACTTCAAAGAGTAAAAATCAGGTTCTTAACTTGCCAGCTCTACTTGTGATGCTGTCAGTCATCAGCAGCTGAGCAGAGCCTTGCTGAGGGTGTCATCTGCTTTGTTTTTATTTTTCATCCTGGAATCCTGCTTTATTTACCTTTATTTCTTTCTTCAGCTTCATAGTAAGAGACAGTCCCCACCCTGCAGAGTTTGTTATCTAAATAGACAGGACATGGAAAAACAAATACTAAGTCACAAAGTAATTGAATAGGAAAAACAAATGAAAATGTGGGTGTTCCAGCCTCCTTTCCACCACCCTGCGTCCCAGGAGCTGCCACATTTTGTAATTATCAATTTATTTCTGTAGTGCTTGTGGTACTTCAAGAAGCACCTGAGCAGAGACAGGCTCCCAGCCCTGCTTGGCTGACTGTCAGCTAAATCCACCTTCAAGGGAGCTGCTGGTGTGGGTGGCATTGATTTGACCAATAACTACTCATGGTGTGAGTGGTTATTGATGTGAGGACAGGCAAAGTCCACCCATAAATAATGAACCAAGTATAATGCAGCAAGAGCAAATGTGGTTATGTATTTTGCATGAGAGAGTCACGGGGTTCAAAAATCAAAAAATAAAAGATGATCTGCAGATCAGGGACCATGACCAGCATCAATTCCTCTTCCCAAGTTGCTAGGTGGGCTCCATCTCCAAAATGCAGTTTTGGGAAGAGGGATGCAGAGTTCTGCTGTCCTATAGCACGGCCTTTGTGGGCACTGGGCAGCCTCTTCCACCTGAACCTTTACTGGATCTATTTCCAGTCGTCTGCATCCCCTCATAAGACTTATCTTGAGGCCACCTCCTGTGTGAATCTCAAAGGTTTAAATGCACAGATCAGGGGACTTGGTTTTGGTGTTGGCTTCTCTAGACATGCCAGTGGCTGAACCAAGGTGACAAAGTTTTTTCCAGGAAATGTAGATTAAGATGACATTTCAGGTGGTAAAAGAGGTCAGACCAAGTTTTTGGGATCTCTGGCACTTAGTCATTGCTGTTCTGTTTGTATTACACTTTAAGCAGTAAGTGCTACTGTTCAGGGAGTGTTTTGGGGTGAACAGCAATTTTCAAATGCAGAATTTCGGAGTGGGTTTGTACAGAGAGCTGCAGCTTGGACTGCTTTGAGAGTTTGCATTTTTTCATGGTGATGCCAGAAAAATTGAATCTTTTCCAGATAAAGTGTCCCAGGAAAGAGTCTTTTTGTGTTCTTTTAAAAAGAGATTTGAATGCTGGGTGAGAATCACCTCTAAATGTCTCTTCTCATGCATATTCTGTGTGAGCAGCTTCACTGCAAAGTGTCAGTGAGTGCAAACTTTGGAGCCCTCCCTTCCTCCTTTAGGGATTCTCTGTATAGGAAGTAAAAAAAGAAAAATCACGAATTTTAGTTCACAGAGAACTCATCAGAAAGTTTAAATTCAAGAGTTTGGGCAAATAAATACTGTTTGGGTTCTCTCTGTTCACTTGTTGACTTTTGAGCTTTTAAAGCTTAGGATTTCAGAGCTTCTTCCCCATTCAGTTGAGTAATTGAGACTTTCTGCTTGCTTTCCTTCTGTCCTGAACCAGCAGCCCAGCAGGATGGTGTGGAAAAAATGCATCTCTCTTGAGCCTTAAGAGAGGCTAAGCCCCAGTCCTGCTATTTCATAATGATGAGGCACCCTCATACCCTTATTTGCAGCTGCTGCAGAGAGCAGACCCTACCCCTGACTATTAGCAGTTGTAAACTGTCCACTTGCATCTCTCTGTTCCTTCTGTCTCTCCCAGCAAGTTATTACAGCTCAGGAATGATGTGGGAGCCTGCGGGTGTTATCCTCGAGACTGGCTCGCTCCTCTGGTGACATTCAGCTCTTGTCACCCAGAGAAAGCTCTGTGGCTGCAGAGATTTGTTGCTGTGCCAGATCTTGTCGGGGTGTAGAGTCCCAGCAGTGCCAGCTTTCCCTTCTTTAGGGTCTGAGAGAGTAAAGGAGAGGTGCTCCTCGGGTGGGGATTGTTCAAGGAACCACTTGGAATGTGCAGTGAGCTTTGGAGTTGTATAGGAGATGAATCTGGAGCAGGCAAAAAGCCCCACACAACAAAGCACCCAAGGTACCAGGACAGAGAGGGGAGTGACTGCTGGAGGTTTGTGTACTACACAGAGGACCAGGTTCCCCTCTGAAGAAGATCTCTTGCCATCTACCTGTCCCAGGTGGGCCCATCCACAAGGGCTGAGCTGTATATATCTAGGTGGTTCTGTATTCTTTTGAAATTACCTAATTTTTCATCCATATATATATTTTATATAACTGCTTTGCTGATCGTGAGTATTTTGAAATACAGCATGTATTATATGAGTCTATAAATCCAAATATATTTATATAGTCTGCATGTATATAAACTGATACTGGAAAACATAACGTCAGCTGTTGGAATGTACTGTCACAGCAGTTTATTTCCCTTTCTTGCCGTGTATGTTTTATTCCACTTGCCTTGCAATGGAGGGTGCCTGGGCCCTGGGAGTGAGACTGTTCCTGGCTGAGACAGCTGAGACCTGACCAGGACCTAGGAGAGCTCTATGCTCTGATTCCTGATTTAGGCTGCTCTTTGAAACTCCCATATTTCCAGGTATGTTTTGAAGTGCTGGATCAGCCCCCAGTAGCTGGGACCTGAAAAAATGTTTGACTTCAGACATAAACTTCCCTATTAAGTCTGCATTTGGCTAATGAAGTGCAGTGGAGTTTCCTTTGGTTCAGCTACTGACACATTTTGAGCCCAGTTGCTTTCATTATGTTTGGGGACAGGCTTGTGCTTTCTGGAAGGAGCAGTCAGGAGCAGGGATGGATTTACAATACCTGACTACCAGATGCTCATCATCAGAGCCATTGCAAGCTTCCAGGCTACCCTGCAGCCACAGTGGTGGGATCAGGGCTGGTTCAGATGCTCCTGAAATGTCCTTAAAGTGACCAGCTTGGCCCCATTGTGTGGTAGGTAAGACAGGGCTGGTCACCGAGCCTGCCTGCAGCTCCTCACACAGCCTGTACCTACCCAGCTGCAGTGCTGCAGGGGTGCCTCTTTGTGCAATAATCACCTCAAGGCACGGCTCAGCTCCCCCTGGCCTTACCTGAACGTCTGCACACAGTCTGAATAGCTGATTTGTGTGGAGAACCTCCCTTCTGACCACCACATCCCTTGCTGGATGCAGCTCTGGAGCTGGCCCTGTGTGTTTCCCCTTCAGGGTTTGGTGGCGTGTGAGGGTTTTTCTTGGGACAGTGCTTTTGGCTCTGGCTAAACTTCCTTCCTCAGAAGGAGCATTGAAGGAACCAGCCCAGGCATGGGCCATTGCATGAGGGTTTTTGTAATTTTGGCTTCAGGACTGAAATGTCACAGTGATGGGAAATGATGCCTTTAAAGGGGAAGACTGATGGGAATAAAAACACCACTAAAACCACAGCCAGCACTTGGCCCTGGCAGGCAGATGGGAAAACCCTGAATGGGGGGAACAACGAGCCCTGAGATGTGACTTCCAAGAAGGAAGCAGAGCCCTGGTGTGCCACAGCCATAAGAAAAATGGCTGGCGGGGGTCTCAGAGACCTTTACTTTTAATAGCACAACTCCTTTGCATAGATGTAGGAAGCCTAGGGATGTCTGGAATTGCTGCAGCTTGGCTGTGTGATAATAAGGAGCAGCTCTGTGCTTGTGAGCCCAGAGCTCTGGCATTTCTCTGCTTGGAGCTTTCGTTCCCCTGTGAACTGACACTTCTGCAGAGGCGGGTGTCACCAAAGTGGCATTTTCTGCAAAGAGCAGGAGGCTGATGTGTAAGAACCATACCAAACCTGCACGGACATGTACCATAAAGTGGGCACTCCTTTTGTGTGCCAGGGGACACTAATGGGACTCGATGAGCTGCCCTTACAGCAGCCACCACTGTGGGGCCAAGGAGAGGAGCCCATGCCCGTGTCCCAGCATGGTTCTTGCTTGGGATTGTGCAAGGGAGAGGATTTAGCTGTGATGTGTTTCTGCAGAGTTTTGTTTCTCATCAGCCTTGGTGCAGCATCCTGGGTGGAAAATGATGTGGGGAGGCTGCTGGGAATGTGCTGGGCCACGTGAGGGGCAGGAGTGTCAGGCAGAGGGGGAGAAATGGGCATCTGTCACTGTGCTGAGTGAAAATAGTGCAGTCCCAGGGGACAGGCTGTTCAACAACATTTAGGGAAATCAGCCTTCTTTGGCAAGCAGAAACTTTCTAGGAAACTGAAGAAAAATTCATCTGTAAATCTGTTGATTTTACTGGGCTTATATGAAAGATAATTTTGTCGCCATGGCATAAGCCCTATAGGATGGAAAACTCTTTTCACTGCTTAATGGTAAGAACAGTGAATGTTTTATAAGCCTTATTTTTTAGGTGGGTTTTAATTGAAAATTAAAACTAATGTGAATTTTTCTCAGAAATGTTTATTTAAAGTCTAGCCTTTTCTTTTTCTTTAGATATAGTAAAAATGTAGAGAAGATGCAGTGTTATCAAGAAGTATCCATTTTTTTCATATAAAGGTTTGTGGAAAGAACTATTAAGCCTGCTTCAGTACTGTTCTGTAATAACCTATCCATTTACTTCAGAAGCTTCACTGATTAATTTCATAGTTACACTCATTTCCCTTCTTGGAGAGCCCTATATTTAATTATTTTTAATAACAGGAATATGAATCATATTATTCAATATCTTACTATTACTCTTCATCTTTCCAAGGATGTCGGAAATAGAGAAATTTGTGCTTGGCATTTTGATGTACATGATGGAAACGTAGTAGATAAAAATTTTCTTCAAGAATGTTAGTGCTCACATAGATTTGCGTGTACTGCTTGCAAATTTAACTCAAATTAAAGTAGTGCATGGAGAGCCACATGAAATTAAAGCCCATTGTTGCAAATAAAAGTGAAAAGAGAATTTGTGTCCCAAAGAACTTGGAATGCCAGACCAAGGGTAGACCTGTAACCCAATGGGATTTGGCCTCTTGAATTCAGTCTTCCTACCACAAGACCATCCTTCCCTTCCAAACATGGTGATTTAAAACTTCAGGTCAGTTTTTCCAAAGTGCTGAGCATCCACCAGTTCACAGTAAGAAGAGACAGTCATGCAGTCTCATTCATTTTTTAAAAAGGGGGGAAAACAGTACACACTGAATATAATTTTCCTGGTAGTACTGTGATCATTTCCAGCAGATTTTCTCAGCTACAAGTCAGTGGTTTTTTGTTAATGAAGTACAGCTCTGTTGCACTTCTATCCCCTTAGAATCTGCTTTTTATTTTACAGGCTGATCTCTGATATCGTGCCTTTGGGCAATATCCTGTAGACAGTCTGAGTGCCCTCCTCCAAGTCACACCACATAATGACTTGTGAATGAAAGATAATTCAGATCAAGCAAAACAGGAGAGTTCAATGCAAAAATGTAATAGCACAGGTCTTATCCAGTTCTTTTCATACCACGATCTCCAAGGGATCCATGAAAGTACCTTTATTTATTTATAGTCTACAGATGGGGAAACACCCAGAAGGTCCAGAATCACTCAGCAGAACAAGAGTGAATCAGAACTAGGTTGTGATCTTAAACCTCCTGGCCAATCTCTTACTGTGACTTTTTTTGAAATTGTTGTTATCTAACAGAAGTTTACATGGTTATTTTTGGTAGGATATTTTTTTTTTCCAGAGTGAATGTTGTTGATGTTGATAATTTAGTTTCTCCAGTGAGTTTACCAGACAGATATGTTGAAAGATGGGACTTTTTTTTAAACCAGGGCAAAGGGACAAATATCTGTCATCGAGGGGATGTCGTTGGTGGAGTGTCTGAGGTAGGGAGAATGTTTTACACATTGGGACAGAGTGAAGTGTCAGCATCCCATGGTACACTTCAGCTGGAACACGTCCCAAGTGTATCAAACAGTTCTGCCAAACTGATAAGGTCTGAAACTTGTCCAGGAAAGCTATTTCATACTATAGATACTGCCTATGAACACACTGACTTCTCATTTATTTACAGGATGTATGTAATATAAATTCTCTTTTCTGGTCCATGGTTCTTCAAAGGGAGTAGGAGTAAGAGGGTGTAAAGTATCCTTTTTTCCCCTCTGTACCCATTAATCTGCAGAAAATAAGGCATTGCCCCTTATGTCCCTTGTATCTGATTTGCCTGGTATTTCTGGGGGCTTGGCTGCCTGCAGCCCTGAGTGCTTTGCTAATTCTGACACAGCACAGCCTGTTTAAGATAACGAGTTGAGGAAGCTGAATGTTCATTCTTGCACTTCTGTGTTCTGTAGGATTGTAGAAAATAAAAAAGGGTCATCAGCTGCCAGCTTGACACTGGATTTTCTTCCTTCTCCATGGTCAAGGGAAGCTCACACACAGACCACGTGTCTGCAGACGCTGCTCTAGAAATTGGTTTTAACTTTTTTTCAGTATCTAGATCATTGCTTTTCTCCCTGTAAGCCCTGCTCAGTCCCATACAAGCTACTGCTTGGTAGGAAAGGAAGGAAAAGGAGACACCTTTGTCTCAGCTTCTGCAGACATTCTTCATGTTTTCCTCAAGTTTTTGTCATTGGTAACAGAGAGATGTTGGTATTTGTTCAGCCATGAATGTTCATTGATTGATTCTCCTGATTTGTGCTTCTGTTTGTCCATGAGTGGGAAACGAAGACCAGGATTAGACTGACCACCTGAATTTTCTGGGAGATTGGTGGCATGCATTGAGTTCAGTTTTGGGCTCCCAGGTCTTTAATGGGGCCTTGCTTTGGAGGATGGGCTGTGGTGGCACAGGGCTTTGTGCATATCTCATGTAGCACGTGAGGGTTCTGAGTTGTGCTGTTATCTTCCTTCCTGTTTTTATCTTCCCTCCACCAGCTTTCAGTGTTGGGTGCTTTGAAATAGTTGTTCTTACATAATCGAAAGAAAGAGAAAAAATATAAATAAAATGTGGTTTTTATAGTCCTTAAGACATTTTGGAGCTCCTGAAAAAGACCAATCGCTGCCGGGGGTCACACCGTGCCTCATGGAGACAGGCAGCAGATGTAATTTTGCATACATAAATAATAGGTAAATACTCATTTTCCTGCTCAACAGGTCATTCACAGGAGTCATGGCCCTGGAAAGTCTGACATACCCGCTCAGCTCAACAGAAAGTTATTGTAAACTGGAAAAGATGGTGTTAGTAGTATGGTGAACGTGGTCTAAGGCTTGCAGTGGGACTTTTGATTTTCCTTCCAAATTTTTCAGCATTATACAAGCTAACTCAAACTGATTTCAAAAGCAGACTGATGCAGAAAGCTATGTGAAAACTGGTGTTATGGCAGGGTTGGAGGAAGCTTCGTGAGTATGGTTTACTTTGCTATTAGTTTGTTTACAAATTTTGAGTAAAATGATCACATTTGGGTTTATATTGATTTGGCACAATCTACCCAGAAAAAAATTGTTGAACAGCTAAAACAACTTGGATAGGCAGACCAGGGCATCTTTCCTATGTAATCAAACCATGTGTCATAAGGAATTTGACCTGGGAGGGCTTATTTTACATCTTTCTTTGGTAGGCTCCCGGGGTCGCGTTCTCTGCGCTGAGAGTTGTGCGGAAGTGTCACAGGGAAAGATAGCTTGCTTCAAAATTAATTACAGTGAGATAAGGGCTGTGAAATAGAGCTGTTCCTTTTGGAGCTGTCAGCGTCTCCCTTGTGCTTGTTTGGTGTCGTGTTGCCTTTTGTGGATGCCAGTGGCATTCCCAGTTATTAATCCCACTTTGTCATTCATACCATCTACACGGGGTGTGGGGAAATCGCAGTGTACTCAGTGACGTTGAGACTTGGAATTTCTGTGCCATAATGTGAATGTTTTCTCCTTTTGGCCTTTTGCTGGCAATGGTTGAGGACTGATATGTTCTGAATATTATCTGTGAATTTCTCTGAATGATGTGATAAATCCATCCAGGATCTCACAAATGCAAAAATGGTCACCCAGTTGCTGACTTAATACTTCTGAAGGAGTGTATTGGAAGAGTTGTTTGACTGAAGTGACTCTCGATTGCTCCCACACAGGCAGCTGGTTTGGAAGTAGTTACTAAAAGTAATGGGATTGTGGGAAGAACAATACTTCAATCTGACAATTTTGGAAGTTACGTAATTTCAATGGTTTGACGAGTCTGTCACCTATTAACAGTTATTGAATGGATTAAAGAAATAATGTGCTGAGAAAGTTAGAGGCTAAAAAGATGAAGCTGGCGTCTATTACTATTTTTATTGTGCAGCCCCATCACCTATCAGGCAGGAACCTGTCTTCTCTCCTAATGGGATTCACTGTCCCTGCAATATTTGAGATTTATTATTAGATGCTTGGACTGTTTCTGCCTCTGTTTTTTCCATCAGTTAAATGTAATAATATTTTCCTCCTTTTGCAAAACACTTCGAGATTTAAGGAAAAAAAATGATAGCAAATGAAAGTACTATTAATTGTGGTTATTTTATTTAGTGTTTTATTGATTTAGTGCCATCTTACTGTTAGTATCAAAGATTCTCAGGGAGGCTTCGTAGAAATTCAGAATCTCCAAGAAAAGAAAATTCACAGAGAATGAAGAAGTCAGAAAAAGCCCTCAGAGATTGGATCTCATTAAAGGAGATGATAGAAAAGAGTCTTAGACATCTTTCAAAATGTAAATCATACTTAGAGGACACATCTGAAGCTAATGCAATTAGGCATAATGTGAGATTAATATACTTGTTTCAAATTATCCTGTAATAAACCCTTTAACAAAAGCACTCAGTCCAAAACTGGATAGATGATAAAGATGAACGATGAGAAGAAGAAAGTACTTGAAATGAGTGAAGAGTAATGGTAGTTTTGTTGTGGTTTAATCCTGCTACCAACTGATCCCCACGCAGCCATTCTCTCATGCCCTGCAACAGGATGGGGGAAGCAGTTTGAAAGAGTAAAAGTGGGAAAACTTGTGGATTGAGCTAAAGACAGTTCTATATGTAAAAAAAAGCTGAGCATGCAAGCGAAGCCAAACAAGGAATTCATTCACCACTTTCCAGGGGAAGAAGAGCCTATTCTCCACCCCTTATTCCATACCGTTTACATCATGCTCAGGTACCATCCTATTCAATACAATCTCTTTAACCACCATGCCCTTCCTATCTTTTGATATCAAACACAGGTGTCATTTCTCTAGTCTATGGACCATCCCTGTAGAATGTCCATAGAATTCCCATAAAATGTGCACAAATGTCCATCAAATGTCTGTTGAGTTCATTTAGTTCATGACTCTGGGCTCCATCTGTTATGGTGCTCACTTGGGACAGGAGAGATGGTGTGTTCTATGGAACTTTTGGGCACCAAAGCCAGCTCAGGTCAGGTTGCTTCTTGTAAGGCTTCTCCAAGGCTATAGTAATCCCTTTAATGACTCAAATAATGGCTTACAACACTTTAAAGGTATTTCCATTACAGCCTCCAACCCCGGTGCCTTTGGGCCAGGGTTTGACATTGTAATGAACTCTTCCCCTTGCTCCTGCTCTGGCTTGCCCTTATCCACACACTGATATCCCTGAGGGTGTATCTGCTCCAAGGAGCCTTATCTATGAGCCATAGCCTCTCCCAGGGGTGTACCTGCTGTGGTGCAGACTTCACCCACAGCCACAGTCACCTTGAGGTGCACCTGTTCCCATGGGCCACAACCATGGCACTGACACAACTGAGGTGTACCTGCTCTGGCGTGGGCACGTTCATGGCTGTGAACACGGCGGGGTGTCCTGCTCCCGTGTGGGCTCACCCACAGGTCACGCTGACTGGAGTTCACCCTGGGGTCCCAGCCTGTCCAGTACAGCAGCACAGGAGCAGCAGTGATGCCCTGGCCATCTGCCAGCCCGGGTGCATCGCTGTTGCTGTTATCAGAACGTTCCCAGGCACAGCAGAGGGAGTTGATAAGCCACACGGCAGGACAGCACGCGGTGAAAGCAAAAAGCAGCCACTAACGAGCACTAGACTCGAACGGAGCGTGAGGGAAGCAAGCCCCATGGCAAGCACAGGAGTCTGCCAATTAATAGCTAATCAGCAGTAACAGCTATAAATTCGATCTAGCATGTTTCAATCAAATCTGTTGTTATCTTGAACCCTTTGAGCCCTGTGTTGGGTATGAGAAAGGACTATCATGGTTTAACTCCGCTGACAACCCAGCTCCACACGGCTCGTCTTCCCCCAGTGGAATGGGGGGGAAAATTAGAAGAGAAAAATGAGAAAACTTTCAAATTGAGGTAAAGACGGCTCAATGGGTAAAGTAAAAGCTGCATGCACAAGCAAAGCAAAACAAGGAATTCATTCACTGCTTCCCATGTAGAGGTATTCAGCCATCCCCAAGATAACAAGGCTCCATGATGTGGAACTCTGACTTGGGAAGACAGGCATCATCACTCCAAATGTTCCCCCTTTCTTCCTTCTTTCTCCAGATTTATGAACTGAACGTTGCTCTGTATGGTCTGGAATATCTATTGGGTCAGCTGGGGTCAGCTGTCCTGGCTGTGTCCCCTCCCAACTCCTTGTGCACCCCCAGCCTCTCATAGTGGGGTCTGGTGAAGAGCAGAAGAGGCTTTGACTTAGTGTAAGCCCTGCCCAGCAATAATGAAGTCCCTGTGTTATCAATGCTGTTTCCAGCACAAACCCAAAACACAGCCCCATATAGGATACTCTGAAGAAAATTAACTCTGCCCCAATCAAAACCAGTACAAGTCTCCATTTCTACTTGACTCCAGCCAAGACAGTCTGTGTTGGGTGTCCCATTTTACAGATGGAAGAACTGAGGCAGGGGTGGAAAAAGTTGTTTTTCCTCTGCATCTGTGCTGGTGTCTGCATAGGGTGAGCATCACTTGGGCTCTTTTCTAGGGTTTGGAAGAGAGGAGGTGCCAAGATATGAATCATGCTACCATCCCTCACCACCTGCTGACATCGAGCATATTGCCAAATGGACAAAGAATGATTCTATTTGGTGATGTTTATGTTTATCTTTTACATTTATCCATTTGTGATTCAGATGTGATTGAGTTTCAGTTATTAAAGTACACAGTTTTGACAAATCTGGGCAGTTACAACTCCTCTGTGAAATAAGATGCAATAGCTTTTTCATTGTAATCAAGTGGAGGAGATGTGAATATGACTGCATTTTGCTAGCACTAGCCCTGCTGCTATAGACTCGTGTATCAATATATGTGTGTACACACACACATTATAAATAATGAATTAGAAAAATGCCTTTCTGCACTTGTGCCCAAGGAACATGCTCAATTTCTGGCATTTCAAGTTACATTAAGAGAAGAGTGTCTTCTGAAATTAGACTTCCATGAAATGTGACACAAGAAACCTTTTTTACTAGGAGTATTGCTCTGACTACTTACTATGCTTAAAAAAAAAAAAAAGGGAGTTTTTGAGAGTAAATGTCCTGTACAAATATGTCTCTATTCTGCTGATTTGATGAGCTGTTATTTGAGCAATCTGCTGAAATCATCGTATTATGCTGATGGCTTTAAAATTTTTCTGGACTTCCAGTTGATTGTTTGATTGCACTGATTCCGTACACTGGATGGAAGAACAACAAAATCAATTTTATTCCAAATGTGGCTGCTCCTAGTAGCTTTTTTTTTCCCCAATTTTAAGGTTGTGTAATACTGGAGATGAAGACAGAGTGCATAAACTGGATTTCAGCTTGACCAAGTACTTAAATACATTGTTTTCCCTTTGCCTTTGGTATATGGCTTTGAATTCTTTTAAATTGCTGGTCTCCTTGGCAGTCTTGTTGTAGGATATCAATTTTTATTTAGCATTGTGTGACTAGAGAAGTCATCACCATGTCACAGTTGTTCACTGAAATTGTTTTAGGATGGGAATGTCCACAGGGCAAAGCTACCATCTCCAGGAGGACATGTTGCTATCTCTGTAGGAGGTCTCTACAAAGGGACAAAGGATTAAGAAGGCAGAGAAAACTGATTTTTACAGCTGCCAAAAGAGATCTGAGACTCACAGCAGAAAGGTGTTGCTGCCTCTCACCAGTGCTGTGATGGGCTCATAGACCTTGTCTGAGCACTTGGGCTGGTCCTGAAACTTTGCTAAAATTAAGGCAGGAAGAAGTAAGAGTAGGGACAGGAGGACAATGTTACCTGTACCTTATGACCTGTTTGGAGGATCTGGCGTAAGAGATATACTTGAGTCTACTTAGAATGATTCCAAAAAAGAATTCAAAAATTTGCTTTAAAAGTTAATTGAGCTCTGTGTTCATCTAAACGAAGATTAGACCTGGAGGGCTTGCTGAGCATTTGTCAGAGGTGTGCAAGGAATAACAGAGGATTCTTTGATCTATCAGATACGTCTCCCAGAAAATTTCCCCAAGATACACTATGCGCATTCTCACATGTGAATTTGGATTTTGGATATCATGGGCATCTTACAATCAGAGCAGACATAGCCTGCAGTGAACACCTGTAGTTCCTTACGCTGCTCATATTAGATGTTATTTCTAATTCTGGTTAATTATTTAATCTGTCTATTTGAATCAAGGCAAATGGGTTTAGGAAGCTGTGCTACCTGCTGTAATTTTTCAGAGATGTAAAAGGAAGCAGTAGTTTCCACCTGCCAATTGAACAGACCAATGTGATTTTCCTAATCTTTTCACATTTACTGAGAACTAACTAATTATATCACTCACTACAAATTAATATTACATCATTGTGTTTATCCCTCTGTATTTGAGAGCAATGCCTCTTTACAGAAAGAAGGGAATAATGTAGTTAAGGATAAGCAAGTATGCTGATGTAAATTTGCCTTTGGTTCAATGCTTTTTGCTTGAGGTTTAATGAAACTCACTTACTCTAAAAATGGCTTATAAAATTAAATCAAGCCAAATTTGTCCCTCAGCTGTTGTGTGGCTATATGGCTAATTGATCCAGCACGTGGGTTGTACCTTCCAGTGAGCTTTAGATCACAGAATCACAGAATCAATTAGGTTGGAAAAGACCTCTGAGGCCATCAAGTCCAACTTAGGACTGATCACCACCTTGTCAACCAGACCATTGCACTGAGTGCCATGTCCAGGCTTTCCTTAAACACCTCCAGGGATGGTCACTCCACCACCTCCCTGGGTAGCCCATTCCAAGGTTTAATTACCTTTTCTGTGAACAAATTCTTCCTCATATCCAGCCTAAACCTTCCCTGGCACAGCTTGAGGCCATGTCCTCTCGTCCTGTCGCTGGTTGCCAGGGAGAGGAGCCCGACCCCAACCTGGCTACACCCTCCTGTCAGGGAGTTGCAGAGTGATAAGGTCACCCCGAGCCTCCTTTTCTCCAGGATAAGCAATCCAGCTTCCTCAGCTGCTCCTCACAGCACTTGTCCTCCAGACTGGTGCCCAGCTCCGTTGCCCTTTTCCGGACTCAAATGGATCCTGTCTTGCAGCTCACCCCATAGAGGTGTCGCAGTGGCTGCGCTCTGGGAAATGGGTCTTTGAGGGATTGTCAGCTCCACAGGAGGCCTCACATTTCTGAGAGTACAAGCCAGTGTAACTCCTTCTTCCTTATGGGTTTGCTTTCTTTGCTCCAACGTGCAGGCTGTGTGGCAGGGAAGGATGGGTCAGCAGCTGAGCAAGGATAATCCCCTTCAGCACCAGCCTTGGGCCAGGGCATGCCCCGTAGCTGGTTTGAGTTTTTAGCTACTCTGCACATTCACAGCAGGACCTGTTCCTAAGAAGGGTGGGGAGAGACACTGTTTCTGCTTTTCAAGGAGATTCTCCAAGGGGTGAAATGCAAATGTCTGAAAAGAAGGAAATCATGTTCGCTCATAAATACAGCAATGAGAATCAGCCTCATCTAAATGCTGTGTAGTGTTCTCTGCACTGCCAGTGGTTCAGAAGGTGCCTATTTCATATTTATTTCTTTATTGTTACTGTTTTCTGTCGTTATGTGCTGCGTTATTTCTGCTGCCACAGCACCCAGAAAACACAGCTCCTCGTCCAGAGTAAATGCATTAAAGCAGATGTGATTTATGCCCCAAGTGCAATGAGGCAGGACTGCATGCTCACACCAGCTGCTGTCACCTGGGTGAGCAGCAGTCCTGCCGTCTCTTTGCAGCCATACACCAAAAGCATTTTGGTGTGAGCATACACCAAAAGTCTCTCTCTGCTCAGATGGGGTCACAGCTTGAGATGGACCAGAAAGCATGTAAAAAGTCGTGTGTATGATCTCATGTTCCAGTGTATGTGTCCTCTTCCTTATGTAGCGCTTTCTTGGAGTTAAAGACTGTTTTTCTAATTGTGAACATCAATTATCTCACCAGCTTCAGTGAGCAGCTTTGATTTAGACCTATGAATCTGTTCTTATAGCTAATCAAAGCTTTTAATAACATTAGCTATAGTGACACCCTTGTAACTTTGCTAAAAATTACCTAACACCTGTCAAGAAATTTGTTTTATTAACTTGAACAGTGACAGGATTTATCCAGTTGGTAGCCAGTCATTCTCTAAAGAATCATTTTAGTTTGGATGCCTACCCATTTTAAAAATGCTTAATGTTTGTATGTTTTTCTCTGTCATTTGTGAGTGACTTCACGTTCTGCTCTACAGAAAAACCAAATTGGAAGGTCCTCATTGTACAGTGGGTGCAATTAAAATGAGAGGACCAGACATAATGAGAGCTGGCAACGGGCTGTGGAGGTCTATGAAGAGAAACAGCACAAAGAGAGATGTACATTTGTTCTAGAGAGGGCATTTTTAAACAAAGGATACAATTCGTGTTATGGTGAAGTCTGGATTAGGAACATCGAACTGCAATCACTGATGGCATCGAGTGGACCAAGTACATATTAACATATATATTAACAAGATATAACAACTGGGTGAAAAATCAGATTCAGCTGATGTTTTGACCATGACTTCTGTGCAGCCTTTACCATTCTTGACGTGAAGATGATTCTGTCCATGCCAATCTAGTGTGTGCACCCAAGAGGATAGAGATGCATTTTCTGGGGCTTTTCTGGAAGGCTGCTGCCTCCTGATTTAGAGAAGCAAACATCTCCCACACCCAGCAATCGCATCACATTCATTCCAGGGATTAATTGTCTTAATTCAGGAACAGTCACGTCTGGAGTTTGCTCCGTGAACCACCTCCTGGGAGAAATAACCTCACTGTGTAACTTTACCCGTTTTGTTGTACTGTTGAGATTTTAAGCATCTCATGGAGAAACTGTGTGTTTGTAGGAGGCCTGAGGTGCCTGAGCTCTGGTTTTGGGTGAGCCCTCCAAGTATGACCAATGCCCACTGAAGGTGTGTTGCCATGGCAGAACCTGTGTTGAGTTTTGTGGGACAGCCTTGGTGGAGCTGTGTCTCCACTTGTGGAGGTGAACACGGTAGAGCTGGCCTCAGGTTCCCACTGATTCATTCAGTCAGTTCTCCCTTGATTTTTTATCAAAATTTGAAATTAAAATTTTTAAGAAAATAGTTTTATCCCTTTAAAGCCCCTACTATTAATAGGTCACACAAGATCTTGAAAGGGTTTTACTGTATCTGAATACTTCTCAAAAGATGTGGCATGTAGCCTGGCCCAGGGAAACACAGCCCTCAACCCACACCTGTTGAAATCAGTGCAGTTTGTTTCTTTTCTGTCTGCAGTCACCAATGCAGTCACCTTCATACATATCACATACCCACAACTCACATAAGTGATTCAAAGAGTGTGGCCCAAAGTTTCCAAATCAGAGTAAACGAAACGATTTTTCAAGTGTTCTCTCCTGCATCAGGTTGGCAGTAAAACTGAAGAAATTAATTCCTGTTCTGCGTGTCTGAAATTTCAGCCCTGGTTACACAGCTGGGGTCAGGTTTGGTACAAGCAGTAATTGGATGTCTTCATGGGCATTGCTCAGGATGCACCGTGGAGCTCTTCTGGAATAAACTGCACTGCAATGTATATTTTAATAGCTTTACCTTTCAGTTAGGTATTGAAAACAATATATCAAGTTGAAAGGCAATAAAAACCTTTGTGTAAATATGCCCTCGAGGTAGGCTGATTGAACTCTTTTTTTTTTTTTTATTCCTGGTGTCTTGTGAGAAAAGTCTCTGTTGGAGAAATGATGCGCTGCTGGATTTTATAACAAGGTTCCAGCAGAACTTCTAACAAAGAAATAAGCATGGACTGGGGGTTTTTTGAAGGTTGGGTTTGGTTTTTTTTTGTTTCAATTCAGCTCAGGTTTTTTGGTTCAATTCAGCTCTTTTAACTGCACAGTTTCTTGTAAGAATTTTATATAAAGATTCCTGACCAATTCATGTTAGCTTTTACAAATGTCTCTTTGCTAATGCCCAGCATCTTTCTAACAATTGTCACCAGTGTGTTCAATGTTTTTGACAAACTCCCACCTTTATTCTCTAAACCCAGAATTTCAGCACACTCTTCAGATATTGAGTATGGATTGAGTATCAGCACTGTATTTTTTTCCTTTTATACCAGTCTAATTACTGAGAAATTATGGCCATACAAACAATATGGATTTTGCCTATTTTTTTCTCTAATGTAGTAGTGTTTCTAGAAAGTGCCTGGCTCTGGTAATGGGCACACTTGGACTAAAGTTGTGGTCAGTAGGAATAGAAGAGTGAAGGGGTCTCATCAGCAGCATCTGCAGTGCTCTGGTTTCCCATCAGCCAGGGCCCCAAGTGAAGAGGGAAGGAAAAAGAAGCAGGTCTTGAGCTCTGGACATTTTGTACTTAGCACGTTAGTTATAAGGACCTGCAGCATAAAAGAAGTTCAGATGCTAAATCTAAAACTGTAGAGAAGCCAAGTCTCAGAATTAAAAACAAAGAAATCATCCAGTCTTCCTGGAATCATAAAAATCTCTCTAAAAATAATGAGATTATATAAAAAATTCAGTTGGGTTCTTGGTTTCAAGCCTTTAGGGTGTACTTGAGCCATGCAGCCAAACTGTTCCCTGTAACCCTGAAGGCTAACAGATACCAAAATAAAACAAAATAAAAATGAGAGCTGAGCCACAGCATTACTCACGTCTTTACAAACTCAGACTTTACAAAAAAAGCCCACAAGTACCCAAAGGCTGAGGACAAACTTAAGACACTTGGCAGTATCATTACTGCAAGTATAGGAGAAGCAGAGTGAAGTTGTCTAGAAATTGATGGTGAACTTAGGTTGTCTGGACTGAAATGTGCAAAAAGAAAAACAAGGACATTATTAATGTTAAGAAAATGAGTCTCCTTCAAATTCTTACTTTTTTTTTTGTCCTTAAATATATGGTTTCAGGTGCCATTTGGAACTCAGTAAAGAAAATTTATTTTATATTTGAAGATATATTCTTTTCAACTTGACAGTACCCTTTTCAATAATTCAATGAGATCAGTGAGAAATAAAAGAGGAGCTGTAGTGAGTCAACTTTGCAGCTCGGCAGTGAGTGAGTGGCACTGCAGCCTCAACATAGGTAATAAAAGGGAGAAAAAAAGATTAGGGTAGGGAGCCTGAAAATGAATAAACCGGCTGAAAATTTCTTTAGTGAGAGACTTATGGAGCAAAGAGTTATATATTATCTCTTTCTCATTTTGCATGATCAAATTATGCTTTGAAAGTAGCTGGAAAAAAATTTCATCATGTAGAGCATTGTATTTGCCTCTTGGATTTACTTTAATTTTTCTTCGGCAAATTTTCCTGTGGGAAAAATGGGCACCAAACTTCATTTGACCCATGTTCTACTTGGGTTTCTTTTCTGTTCTAAATGTGTCCTTTCTACTTTCTTCTTCATAAAATAAGGGAAGGGCAAACAGCACGTGACCTCAGTCATTGGTATGAAATGTGACAGGATAAGCACTGGTACTAAAACAAGGAACTCTCCCTTTTTCCCCTCCAGGCACCAGAAAAAGCTCACATCTTCATGCAAACCTTATATTTTAGGATTATCTCTAATTGGGATGTACCGGACTTAGAGGTTTTAATTGCAGATTCTCAGAATTCACTAAACTGATCAAATGGGAGGTTTTCACCAGCAAATCCGTGTCTCCTGGGCCCATCTCTAATCACACACAGAAAGAGGGTGGAAAAAACAAGAAGCCTCTTTTCTCCTCTTGCCAAGCATGGTTCTGTGTGGGAACTCGAACCCACCAGCTGACAAAAGTAAGAACTTTGCTCTGAATCTTTGATTCAGGGAAAACCCCTTGGTTTTGTGTTGTGTGCCACTCCAGGGAAGGTTTATAGGGCTGTCAGATTCTGGCTGATCCCATAAGTCCTGCCAACATGGAGGTATTTTTGGTTGATGCTGGAGCTTCCCACCGTAAATACTTAATAGCTCTCAGGCTGACGTTTTGCATCAGTGCTGGGGGTGGGAGCTGGCTTCCCTGGTCATGAGGAAATGAGAAAACTGCTTTTCTGTGACAGACAGTGCTTCTGTGGCTCACTCTGCAGCGGAGGACACGCTCTCCACTGAGCACATTAGCACTGCTTGCACACAAACAGAACCTGGAAGGACTTGAAACCATTGGGTCCACCACAATGATGACTCTCCGTGGGGTGATGGCACTGCTGAAATCCACCTGCCAGTCAGGGATGTCATCAGCATCTCGGTTTGGGGAAGATCCTTGTGTGGTTTGCACCCACTGATGACTCCAGGACTTGGAAATGCGGGCAGGAGGCACAGGGGGGGTTAAAGTCGTGTTGAGTAATGAACTGATGGAAGCAGAAATATGGAGTCGTGTCACCTAATGAGTTCAGATCTTCCCTTCATCTTTCACTGAGGTCACTGATTTGTTAGAAAGCGTGGCTGGAATAAAGCTGACATTATCAGTGATTTAAAATGAACTTGGCTTTTCCTGGGAATAATTGCAGGTGTTTTCTTTAAAGCAGGACGGAGAAGCAGTGTCCATAGCGGGACTGGCAGTGTGCTCAGGGGGGTGAAGGGCTGTAGTGTGTCCCACCCTATTTCCCCTGGCATAATGTCAGGCATGACATTGGCAGGGATGAGAACAACCCAAGGGATTTCAAAGGATAGAAAGCCCCATCTTGGAGGAATAAGCCAATATTTAAGTAATGAGGGTTGGCACAAAGCTTTCCCAGGGCTGCTGTACTCTGTTACAGCCCTATGGCAGTGCTCTTACACCTTCTTCTCACAGACATTAAGCAGCGTCACAGGCATTACACAGCACTTGCTGGACTAAATCCACCTTTTTGATGGATATTTTATTTATTGGACACCAGAAAATCTGTTGAGAAGGCAGAAAGGGAAAAGAAGGAGATCGTCAGCTGGTATAAAGCAGAACAAGTCCATTAGCATCAATGGCACGCAAGTGGCACCATCTGAGGCACTTCTTTGGCTTTTCCCTGCAGAGCTGCAGTAGTGTGTTGCTTGTCTGAGAGCTGGCAGGACGTGGAAACCCCTGTCATGTTGTGTGTACGAGACAATGCCTCATCTGTGTGCAAGGGGCCATTGCTTGGGTAGGCACACAGTGATCCCATGCACCCAGGAAGCCTCTGAATCGCTGATCCTGAGAGATCAGGAAAGTGAATCAGGGGAATAGTATCTTCATATTTTCTCTTTTTGTTCATGCTTTTCATGCAGGCATTTGTTACAATCTGGGAGGCATTTTGTTAGAACTGTCCTTTGGTCTTACCCAGAATGGTGCGTCTTCCCTTCTAGGGTTGATGGGTCTGTAATTTCCACAGTAGGCAGACAAAAGAGAAAGCACTAAACCCACTCTATCTCTGTTGCTCAGTTTAACTCCTGTGGCTGTGTGTGTGTAAGCAGCACAGTGCATCCCTTGCAGTGCGGGTGCACGTTGTGCAGGCAAGAGGAAAAACCCTTTGCAGAGTTGCTCATTGCATCTGGCATTTAGAGATAAACATGAAAAAAGAAGGGTTGGAAACCTGCAGAGTATGAGTTTATGATTGTGCTCGTGCAGTTAAATGGTTAGAAACCCAGGCTGAGATTTTTGTGGCTGACAAGCTACAGCATCTCAAGGGGTTGTTTCCAAGCCTGGCCGTGGCGTCGGGAGCCTCGAGCTGGGCACGCAGGGCTGGGCTGGCAGCCACCAGCATATTTGATGTGATGCCACTGAGAAGCAGACAGCAGGAAAGTTTAAACGTGGGGTTGTTTGTTAATGTTCCCTTGGAGGCCCTGCTGGAGCACGGTGGGTCCATGCAGGCAGCGTGGGGCGTGCCAGCCCAGCCGGGGGTGTGGAAGGTTGTCCATGCTGCAGTAATATCCATAATCTTGGAGTCAGAGAACATGCTGGGACCTAAAGCAATCTGCCTCATGCCTGGTGCTTTTCCCTGGTGCTCTTCACAATTTTCCCCATGTGGCCTCAGGATTGATACAGGAAGAGCAGTGTCAGCCCAGGAAAAGGTGGCTCCCTGCCCCAGCTCCTGCTGCAGCCCGTGCTGTGACTTTGCCTGTGGCAGACTGGGATGGCTGATGGGCAGATCTTGTTTATTTATGTCCATGGCCTGAACCAAGGATGCTCCATGCAGCTCCTATTTTCCCATGTTCTCAGCTACTGCTCCTGGCATCTGCCCTCTTCTCATGTTTTGTGTCACTTGGGATCAGGTGTATGAAAGGACAGGATAGTCTGAAAGCATCATCGTTGGTGATTCAGAGCTTGGTATGAGGTGATTTTTGCTCCTGCACAACAACTTTTTTCCTAATTCAAAACTAGCTGAGATATCTCTGCAGGTGCTCTGCTGTTGATATACAAGAGGGACCAAATGCACTCTTGCTTAGTTGGACTGACTATTCAAAGAGAGTGGTGGTAAAAATCAACACATCCCTATTTATTTATTTTCTTTTACTTTTTTCACCCTGAAGATGTTACTCATGATGCAAAGAATGAACAGGTCAGGAGAATAAGAAGATGCTTTTACAGATGCTTTTTGCAGAGCTGTGCTTGAAGTGTTTTGTTTGGATTTTTAAATGTCAAGGCAGTCCTACTGTTTAATTGAGATTTAAATTTGAAATAGGTTCCCAAACAGGCACAGACTGTGCAATGTCATGTCCAATATTAAACCTGGCACTTGGCTACCTCTGCCCTTCCATTTAAACAGCTCAAAATCGAGCATGTGTAAAATTTGGAAGGGTTGCACTAAAGGGATGCCTGCATTCCCTCATCTTCTCTCTTTGTTAAGTACTTAATTATTTTTGTTGCCTTCTTACCTATTCATAAGTGGGAACTGCTCTGTGTCTGATGCGGGTAATTTCTCATTGTATTGTGCTTCCAAATTGACATTTATAAATTAAGCAGCGGTGTAACATCCCAGAGAGCACCGCTGTGGCACAATTAGGAATGTAATTACATGGAGTCACCTGGGAGGCAGCTGGGATGGGGAAGGCATTGCAGATATTAGAGATGGGGGTGACTGAGGCAGCATCAATGTGCAGAAAACTCGCCCAGACAATCCCATGAAAATTGTACTCACCACTTCACCCTGGGGAGGGAGGGTGGAAAAGGCATTTGAGAGCCAAGTGCAGGGTCTGCTTTCACTGAACTCAGATGGATTTTCTCTTTAGCTTCACCCCAAGCAACATATTGATTCCTAATGTGGAATGTGTAATGCCTTATGCTAGGTGTGGAAAAGAACACTGGAAAGACCAATTAATTTCACTCCTCCTGCCTGCTGAGACCTGTTAGAGGTTTGTGGGAAGACCCATGGTGCCACCTCATCTCCTCCCAGGTGGGATGCTCTCCCCGAAAATGCTGCATAGGACTGAGCTTTCAGGTAGAACCAAACCAGATACGAGCTTGGAGAACTTGGCGGGGGAAACCATATGCTCCCTAAGCTCTCTGAAGTTGTGTTTACTTCTGCTTTGATCACATGGGTTGGCTTGTAGCCTCCTTTCAGATGTGATTATCGTCCTAATTGGCCATAATGAGAACTACACATGCAGAGGAAAGGGGATAACGAGTGTTCCACCCCCGATCTTTTTCTATCTCCAAATTACAAGTAATAGGAAAAAAGATGTGTCTCTTTTTATGTGTGTATATATATGTGTGTGTGTGTATATATGATATATATATCTATATCTATCCTCTGCAGTGCTGTTGCTTTCATCATGACTTTCAGCCCCTGAATGTGTTTAACATGGGATTTTTTAGCTTCTTTAGTCATACAAGGCTGAAAATAAATTATGGGGGTATATTGGGTGAATTTTTTCCTTTCCTGAGTTGGAGTTGAGACTAAACAGGCAACTCTAGATTGCATCAAGCAACCTGCTGGTGCCTGCTGCAGTGTCACCCTTGTGCCACCAGCACTCATCAGCCCTGCCCTGGGAAGGGCAAACCTCCTGTGTGCAGCTGCCCATGTGTTTGCAGCTCCCTGGCAGAGCTGCTGTTTGTGAGGGACCTATCTCAGTTCCTGCTCCTGAGCTTTGCAGCACGTGACTGGGCTGAATCTATGAAATTTGTTTCTTGCTGGGTAAACAAATTGTGGTAACGTGCCAGGGACTGCTGACACTGTCTATGTTTGGATGAGTGACCTCCTGGAGAAGGGGCCCCCAGCAGCTTTATGATTAACATTTTAATGGCATGCTATCAGGGAACATTTTTCCCAGGAACAAATACCCGGAAAAACCCATGTCTTAACTGCTTCTCTGGTTGGAATTGGCACTGCATGGTTGCTAGGTGTGCTGGAGGCTGTCCAGGGTCAGGTGAGGAAGAAGAGGTTTCCTTGGAGCATGCTGAGGTCCTCTTTTATCACTGGGAAGGGAAAAAACTGCTTGCATGATTATACCTCCTCTGTTTCAGTTGAACTGGATAAATGGCACTCTGGATCATTTATTAGTCCAGGCTGTTGTGATTTATTGGATGATGTTTGGAGGGATGCCTCTAGTTTATTGGAGTTGCATGCTGTCTTGGAGTTGGGATTAACAGGGCAGTGCACAGCCTGTCAGAATAGACCCTGAGCTGCCCTGCCATGCTGGGGGGAAATTAGGTGCCATCCTTCATTTTTAGTGGCCATTTTGGGAGCAGAGGTGTTCTCTACGCATAAGTGACACATGGAAAAGCTGCAGAGACCATCCCTGGCCCCACCGTTCACCCTGTGTGTGTGCCAAGATGGGTAAGAGTGAAAATGGACATGGTAGAGCTCATCCTGGGGGAGAGGAGTGGACCTCCCTAAAGAACATTCCTGGTAAAAGCAGGAGCAGCAAATGAGTAGCTTTCTAAGGGTTCCTTCCCATCCTTAGGGCAACAAAATAAGTCTGGTTTGTATTGCCAAGAAGCTTTGAAGAGCTTTGAATTGACTCTGTCCTTTGCTGATGTGTCTCAGCATAGCATAAATCAGTATAGCTTCATCAGCACAGTAACTCAGGTAAGTACCAGGAAAGGACCTGGCCAACGGATAACATGGAAATAATATAGAAAGCCAGGGATGAATAATTTCAGAATATAGATGTAGTCATGGTAGTAGTAATAATAATAATATTTTCCCTAGTGGGAGAAAAATAGACCTTTCATGGTTGTTGTGCCTGGAGCTATTAAATATGGATGAGACAGATGAAATGCTGCTTCTCCTATTACACAGAAATGAATAAACAGTAATTCTCAATCACTATATGCATCTCAGGCTTAAAAAACCCACAAAGACAAGTTAAATATGAACACCTGCTCACATTCGTGTTTGCCACTCCAAGGCTTTTGTCAACAAAGGGAAAAGGTCTGCTTCTTTGTAAAGACTCTGATGGCAACTCAACCAAAGGGTGTTTACCCTGCTAAAGTTAGGAAAATAAGTTCAGTGCCATACATGGGGGTCCAATAAACGAGTTTACTGCTCGACTCACTGGGTTGATGATTCTGCTTGTTTACTGCAGCTTTAGCAGCGTGTGATGGAGAAAGCAAGAAACACTTCTGCAATTTCAAATTTTCACGGCAAGATGGGGGGGAAATGATGCCAGCCCTGAATCTCTTTTCTAGGGGAGAACTAAGCTTTAGGGCTACCATAGGTGATAAAAGTCTGGAGACAGAAGCCTGTGATACACAAGGAGGGCTAAAGCAAAAGGTTTAGGAGTTGGAGGCTGCTTGTGGTCTGGCAGCATGTGAAGACTGTCTCCCAGTTCAGTAATGGGTGATGGACTGGGGAGACCTGGGGTTAATCTGCTTTATGACCTTCCTTGCCCTAGTTCCCACGTATTTCATACATGTGACAGCACTGCCTAATCCCATGAGGGTGTTGTGAGGATAAATGCATGAGAAATTGTGAGGGTTTGGGCTATTCTAGCTGAAGGGATGTAAAAGCAAATTGATATATGGCATTTAAACCTTGGGATGTGAACTTTAGTTTAACTAGCTGTTCTGATCTCACAAAGAAGAGATGACTGTTATATGCAGTGGTAATAAAAGGCCCATCACTTAGAGCAAAAATAAAGGAAGGCAGGGGCTCTGTTTATTCCACAGAGATCAGTCCAAGAAGATCACAGAGACTGTTTTGTCTATGTATTTTTGATGCAGCTTTCAAAACTGTGTTTTCCCTGGACATCTTGTGGTAATTCTCTGGTAATTTAATTCCTCTGAAGTCAAAGGTTGTCTTTATTACTACGTGTCTGATGTACTACTAGATGACTGGGTTGCTTAGGTGAAAATGCAGATGTTGGAACTAGACAGTATTTTACATGCACTTTTCCTTGTTTTTTGCCATGACTTAACCCTAAGGAAGTTGCTGTCTGTCTCAGTGATTGCTTCACTGTCCATGCATTTTGCATTTATGCCTGTGAGCTGCTGTTTGCTGCTGCTCCACTGCATTGATCGACCATAAGAACAGCTGCACTGGGTCAGACCAAACGTGCAGCTCATGCAGAGCCCCCTCCCTGCAGACAACCTCTGGGGAGGAATGTATAGGTCAGCATTTAGCAATAATGTAATTATAATAGCGTGGGTACTCCCCTAGCATTCTATGAGATGTGTGCAGGCATTTTCTGACACTCAAATGGTGCCTTTAGTGTCCGGGATGAATTTTAGGATCAGTTTATCAGTTGTTTTCTGAATCCTTGTTAATGGCCACTGTGTCCTATGGAAAGAAGCTGGATGAAGTATTTTGAGGTGGATCCTTGCTACCCTCATGTGCTGTCACTTCATCCTCGCCTTAGAAGGGACAGTGACCACCTTCCCTGCTCCACTCAGAGCTCTATTCCGCCCTCCTCAGTTTTCCCTTCCAGGCTGCAAAGTTGCAGTTGATTCAGAAATTCCTCATAATGGGGCTGTTTTGTAATTTTGATCATCACTCTCACCCTCCCTGGTGCCATGTCCTGAGGTGAGAAGGATCTCAACAACACAAAGCCTTCAGGCTGTGGCAGATTGCTTTCTTAGTGACCCCTAAGACTGGATATTAAATGGATTTACCATTTATTCCTTGCTGTTTTCTGTCTTTTAATGAATTCTTTGTTTTTTCAAGAAGTTTCTTCTATCCCCTGACAGCTCATCTGCTCAGAGATCCTGCATTGAGGTACCCCATTGAAATCTAAATAAACCACATCAACAGCATTTTCTCATCTGTGTGGTTGTTGACCCTTTCAGAGTATTCCAGCGCATTTATGAAGCCTGGATTTCCTTCTCAAAAGCCTCAATCTATCAGATTGTTCAAAGTGTTCAATAATTGTATCTTTGGCAAGAGGAATACACTTCAGTATAGTTTTTACTGACCTGCTGATGTCAGTTTTGCTAATCTGAAGTACTCCATAACTCCTGAATTGCTCCTTTGCATCCCTTTTCTAAAGTTACATCATATTAGCTGCCTTCTAAATTTTGGGTACCCATAAAGCTTTAAGAGCAAAACTCCAGCCCATGTTTAGTTTCATGCCCACGTTCCCTAGAATGGGGTCAGTTGGGTCAGTCCAGTCTATAACCCCTTCTACCAACCTTGTAAAGAAGGTTTCCAGTGTAAGAACCTTCCCAAACCTCCCTGCAATGATCACATATGCCAAAACCCTTTTTTTTTTTTTTTTTTTGCTATAGTCCTGTGCGTTTATTCATGCTGCTTCTATACTTGGTTTCTTCCTGGTCCATCAGTTACCTGGCACACATCTGGCTTCTCATATGTGCAGAATAGGTCTTTATTGAGTTCCCTGCCTGGTGCAACTGTTCTTTAGGTGCTTTTCCCCACCTTTTGAAGTTCTTATATTTTAGCCACCGGAACTTTAAGTCCATTTTTGCTTCCTCATTTGGACACACAATTTCTGCTTTTTAGGATGTTGTCTCACTTCTCACTTTCTCTTGCCTGCCTGCCAAGCCTGCCAGATTTCTCTGTTTCTGGAATTTCTTTACCTGGGGTGCATATTTGGTCTGTGTTTCCAGCATCAATATTTTCAAGCAGTGCTTATGCCTCCTGCAAGTTTTAACTCTCCTGGTTCTATCTCCCAGGACCTTCTCACTTCTTGTTTTAACTACTTAACTTGTTTTTACAGCTATTCTTTTAAATTACATACAACACTGAAGATTTAACACAGTGTAAAAAGTAGTACTTTCTTTCCTAAGAATTTTGGGTTTGTCTCATGTCTCCTACTATAGGTTGAGAGTTTCTTGCCATGGAGAGTGAGGGGGAATCCAGTTCTTGCAGACTCCATTTGCTGATTGTTTCTAGCACCAACCTCTAGTTGTAGTTTAAAAACCATTCAGTACATTTGTGATTAAAACCCATTATGTGATATGGGGAAGCAGTTAGTTACTTAAGGTATTTAAAATGTCTTTCACTAGAGAGTTATGGAAAGAAATTATCGAGCATCAAATTTAGAATGAACAAAGAATAACGCTTTCTTGTATAATTTGTACTTCATTGTGCTTAATTCTGCAGGAGACTGAAATTTAAAGTGTAAATGGGTTGGAGAAAATGAATTACAGAGTTTAGTACAGGATAGGTAGCTGAGACATGGTGGGTCAGTGCAACTGCCACCTGAACAGAGATCCCTTTCCTGGATCTCTGACTGCTGGAGACTGGGGGATAAACAGGGTGGGAGGAAGTCTTGTGCTACATGAGCTCCATTTCTTATGCTCTTTGTTAAAATTAAATTCCTACCCCTGGAAGAAAGCAAAACTGTTTTCCCCAAGTAAGTCCCATGTTTTTTCTGCTATTCCAACATTTTCACATACATCCTTTTGGCCTGTCATGTTTTAATGGACTCAAAGGTTATTTCTTCATGGTGAACCTCCCTATATGATCATGGTGGGCAGAGATTCTGTCTCATTTTGATTTATTACTAAATTCCAGGGAACAACTTGTGCCCTTGCTCTCAGCATCGAGTGTCCAACCCATCCTCCTCTTCAAGTCCTTTCAATGAAAATAAACAGAAGCTCCACAGGAAACCAAATTTCTGGAATCTTTTCACCTTTTTTTCTTTAATCAGCTTTTAATCTGTTTTGAATACTCTGCAGCCCATCTCTTCAGTGGGCTGGTGTACCAACCAGAGCAAATTTTTTACCTCCCACAACCTGTGGAAGCTTTTGGCAGCTGGACCACACAGACCTTGGCTCCTCAGCTTGCTGTCGGTGGTCTGTTGTTTGCAGTATTTTTGGGAACTGGCTTTCAGATAACCTTTGCATTGCATTGGGAGAGAGATTTCTGCAATCCTGCTTGTTCCTTGTTGCTCTGCCAGTATTGTACTTCAATCCTTTTGGGGTTCTTTAAGCTTCTGGAGTGCAGGTCACCTGGAAGATAATATCCTGCTTCCTTTTTGTTCATGAAATTCTGCAACAGCTTCCAAGGAAACACAAAAATTACTGCTGTCAGGTGTGAAGGGTTGTGTTCTCCTCTTCCCACCCTTACCAGCTCCTGGGCTATTTTATGGTGCCTCTCATCTGAGCTGTGCAGGGTCTGGGCTGGGTTTTCTGGACCCACATGAAGGATGGGAAGCACAGTGGTGGCAGTGTCAATGTGTGTGTGTGTAGCATATCAACCCGAGATGGAAATGAGTTCTGAGAAACTTCCTTTTTAAAAACAGTCAGGGCACGTGGCAGTCATCTCCTAGGAAACTCGCCATTGTATTATGAGACTGTAATGTGCTGTGATTACATTTCAGATAAAGGGAACCAGCGTTGCTATCAGATTGTTTCTGCTGAAGTTTTCCAACACAGAAGGACATCCCTGTGCAGCAGTTGGCTTTGGCTGGTGTTCATGAGGTTGAGGCACTGAGATGGCTCCCCCTGTGCTGTTGTTCACTGGAGGATGGGAGGTGAAGGCTGAGGCACGAGTAGCCTGGCTCTGCTTGAGTTTTACTGTGTGCTGGAGCTGTGGGCAGTCCCAGTCTGTCGTGGCTCTGGTGAGTCAGGGGAAGCTCAGGAGCAACAGCTTGCCCTGGGAAATCTGTAGGACTTCAGTCTCCTTAACAGCCAAGTTGGCAAGTTCCTTGGGATTGTTTTCTGTGAAGACTAAACCAGTTGCTATTAAAGCAGGAAAATGAAGACTTTATGAACAGAGATATCAACATCTCTCTCACTGCTGATGTCTTCCACGGACCATCTCAACATGTTGCTTTCATGGACCAGACTGAGCTCTTTGGTTGGGGAGGTCTGTCCTCCTTCCAGATGAAATGCAGGAAACACCAGCACCTTTTCTCTGCTGTGTTTCTGTAATGTGCTCAGCTGCTCTCCTGCAGCTCTGCCATGCTGAAAGGACTCATTGCCTCATTCTCTGCCTTCTAACATCACATGGGCAAGGCAGCAGAAGGTGGGGATGGCTCCCATCCTCAGGGGATGGGATTGCTGTGGGGGTCACTGGCCTTCTCTGCTGTTAAAAGCATGGGATGAGCTCAGAGAATCGCTGTTGCCAGGCCTCATTGGCTCCCTGCTTCATCTGGATCCATGCTTAGTCTGGGCAGGATTTGGATGGAAGCTGGTGCAGCTTCCAGTTCCTCACATCTCCCCGGGGAGTTTCATTTTTGCCAATCCCTCTATAACTCCATAATATCAAAAGATGTGCCTTCCGAGCAGTGTGGAGGCTCATGACAATGACTTTATGGGAGGAAAGGTGTGCTGGTGCTAAATCTATTTGGCAAGAAACCTCAGTAGTCTCAACACAGCACCATAAAAATGGAGTCGTGGATAAATTCCTCATCAGCAGAAGCTGAAAGAAAACCCCTTTTTGCACTGAGTTTTCATGAGCACGACTGAGGGTGGCACATGCGGAAAGCGTGTGGCAATTCTTCTTGCAGAAGTATCTGTGAGTTGCAAAGGCCTTGGTAACTTTGTGTACAGTGACCCTGAAATAATCTTTGCCAGAGTGTTTATTTTCAAGCTTGCCGGTTGCTAGGCAAACCAGTTTGCTGAGTTCCTTAATGTTCCTCAGCTCAGACGTGAAGCCGCGTGTGGATACACGAGTGAAGAGGCTGGGGAGTAGAACAGCAATAGTGTTTGGAGAGGTGGCCCATGGGAGTAAAGCTGCAGATGGAGCTCTGAGTATCCTGCAGTGCCTTTTCCTACCACAGCTAAGTTCTGAGGTGTAAAACAATTTATTTGTATCCCACCGTACTGAATTGTCTTTCTCTTGCTCTCTCTGTTTTTTTTTTTTTTTTTTAAATTTTTTTGGTTTTTTTAAAATTCTAATCTGCAGTTTGGAGTGGGCAAGGATACAAAATGTGCATCAGTTTTAGTCCAGATATTTAAAATGGATATGCAGGACTGGCTGAGACAACAGGATGAGAACGAGCCAATTAGAGTTTCACAGAGGCACAAAAGGGCTCTTAGACAATGGGAGTTGTTCAGCTGTGCTTGTGACAGCTCTGAACCCTGTGGCCTCCTCTTTCGGGGGCTGCTCATCACATTCATGGAGGTGCTTCCTGACTGGGGCTCTTCATTGGATCTGAAGCATTAAAGTGGAAAAGGCAGATCCTAGGAGATGTGCAGTGGTTTCATGGTGCAGTTATCTAATGTAAATTTGCCCTTAGCATAGGCAGGAACCATGCTGTGATCATCTGCAGCAATGTCTGGGCATCTCAGGTGATCTCTGTGACCAAAGTCATGCCGCAAATGGAACAGGAGGCTTTTGGTTGACAGGGTTAAGGATCCTACAGCCACCTAGTTTACTGTCATTAATTTGGGGTAGGATGTAAGCATCTGTTGGAGATGCTTTTCAAAGTACAACAGGAATGTGCACTTTGAGATTATGCAAAGCTCCCAGCTTTTAAGTAATTAAAATTAAATAAGAAGAACCACAGAGTTGTTAAAGTTGGAAAAGACCTCAAAGACCACTGAGTCCAACTGTTAATGCTGCCATCTTCACCAGCAAACCATGTCCCCTGGTGCCACATGAGTCCATGTAATTCCTGTTCCTCAAGTCCCATCCCCTGTGGAATGGGCAGTGCAGTTCATGAAGGCAGGGTTGATGTTTGAAAATCACAGCTCAAGTGATACAGTCCTTTGCCTGTGATCACTGGGGAAGGCTACCAGAACCGACACCGTGGCTTTATTTTGTAAAGATAGAAATGCCACTTGAATGAATGAGGTGCTGTGCAGACTTTTGCATCTTGGATTTGTGAAGTTCCAGACACCTTTAGGTGAAACTGCTGGCTAAGTGGGAATTTTCCATGGTTTAGTCACAACTGCAAAGTTATTTGATCTTTAGGCAGTGGCTAGTTCCACCTTCATTACAGCCCTCTGGGAATGTAGGAATGTTGGAAGCAAAACTACGGTGTCTGCACTTGCTCTGCTTTGCTAGGTGCAAGATCATCTACTTGTTCCATAATTGATTCAGCCTCTTGGAGAATGCCACAGTGTACTAGATCTTTTCTTGAGCTTCAATGTGGAGAAAAAAGAAGAACCATGCTTTTTCAAATTGGTGTAATCTGCTTCATATGGCCAGATAAGATCTCCAGAAATAATAGACCCTGCATATGCCAGTGTTGGAATAGGGAAATGCTTTGAAAAAAAAGTTATGGAGATCGCTTATGCTTCTAGAAAGGTTTGAGGTCATTATTAGAAGAAAAACTGTTATTTTCTTGTGAGAATGCTGCCATCAGATAAATCCTCGGAGACAAGGAGCTCCTTTTGACTCATAAGATGAAAGTGGAAAAAAGGTACTTAAATATTCACTTTGGAAAGAAAGTGATCATCAGTGGGGAAAAATACCTGCTTAACAGCTCATTTGTGAAGCATATAATGGAAAGAAAATCTCAACACAGAGAACTGTATGTTTTTGTTTTGATTGTTGATAGCTTTACTGTGACTGCCACAGAGGATGTAATGTAAATGTAACAGGCCTTTAAAGACAATACTTCCCTTTCTAATAGGGGTCAGGATTAATCAGAAAGGAGCAAACAGTTCAGGAAAGAAGATGGCTGTAATAACAAACATGACTGGGGATCTCAGCTGGGCCAGTTTCCCTTTTTAGCATCTATGCATCACTGTCTCAGAACAGACTACATAGCATCCTATTAAATTAGCATACACCAAGCAGCTCAAACAAATTAGTTCATCTCAGAAAGGGAAGAGGCTCTTCCAAAACTTTCCTTTTTGGCTTAATTTCTGTGCGTTGTGTGGTTCATTCATCTCTGAACCCAAGTTTTATGGCACGGATTCAGCCTGCATGCCTCATTCTGTTCTGTACCTTACGGCTTTTCTTGCCTGGAAGTCTCCTTGACTGTGTATTTTGGTGCCTTCACCCTGCTGGTGAGTGAGTTGGAGTGACAAGAGGTGCTGGTGCTGTGTGCCATGTCCTGCTGTGACCTTGGAATTCATCCTGGAGTAAAGAACTAATTCTAGCTACAGAATGGTTCACATCGTCTCCAGGGATTTTTTCCTTAGGTGAAAATGACTGTTGCCTTCTAAGGGGGTTGTTGCCTTCTGGTGAAGGTGGTCCAGGGTTGTGAAAGAAACCACCTTGACTATACTGTCATAAATTCATGCTTTATGATGTGCAACTTTGAATCGGTGTTTTCAGGCTTCATAGAAGTCTCTTTCCTCTAAGTAGCTTTCCTATAAGTAGCTGACATGGATTTCCAATCTTAATCCTAGTTCTTTTAGTGGGTGGGATCTTTTTTTCCCTGAGATTATTAAATATTGAGCAGCTAAACTAGAAGAAATTATAAACCTCAAACGGGCATTAAAATTCTCAGCTGACTCCAGTGACAAAAACTGTCGTAACTGTAGATAATAGTACCCCCAAAAATAGAAGTTAAATCCAAACAATTAGAAAAACTCTTGGTGACTACACCAGATCAGAACTTTGTGCTGCTCAGTCTGTCGCAGACTGAAATGGTGAGTGGAAACCAAACTGGGGAAAGAAGAAGGAGGGGAAAGAAGAAGCTCCACCTGGAGTGTGATATTGTTGGGTGTCACTGTTATGGTCATGGCTGTAAATCCCAGCAGAGATCTGGGTATTGATGGGGTTACTTCTCCCAAACATTTTGTTAAAGGGGAAGCAGCAGAATGACTGGAAAGATAAGTCTGGAGTTGGGGATGTGCTGCCCATCCTTGGGCATGGTGACTCCCAGGGTCCTCTCACGCTGTGGCTGCTCATGGCAAGCCCACAGTGGTTTTAAGATGCCTCCTAACTTGGACAAAATGCTGAGGGAATGGGCATGGGGCAATGGCTCAGGGCACAGAGAAAGGTGTCAGTGCTCCAGAAAGAAGCTTCTTGCTACAGGAACGCCCCACAAAGAGTATCTGTGCCCTTTGCCCTTGTTGGAGAGTCCATCAGGATATAGTAACAGCATTTTGGCACAGTGGGAAGTGCTGTTCATCATCTGTAATGGGTTAATAGCAGCCCCAGCCTGCAGCATCAGGCCCCTCCATGGGATCATCACTGCGGGCAGGGATCGGGATCAGCCCTGGAGAGGGGAACCGGGGTCAGACACAGCCCAGGGCAGGGCCATGTCTGGTGTTAGAGCAGGCACTCACGGGGCCCCAAGGCAGGAAACAGCATTTTCACTTGTGGCTGGGAGGCTTAGTGGAAGTTAAG
Organism: Daphoenositta chrysoptera; assembly: GCA_013397915.1. Classification (NCBI taxonomy): domain Eukaryota; kingdom Metazoa; phylum Chordata; class Aves; order Passeriformes; genus Daphoenositta; species Daphoenositta chrysoptera. The sequence goes on along the minus strand of VZRO01000325.1, from coordinate 79,865 downwards.
TGAGTAGGGAAGCTAAAAATACCGGTGTTAATACAGTGATCCCAGTTTTTGTGCTCTTGCCCAGGCGGAGGAAGCATTGCCATAGAAGGGGCTGCAAGGTTGGAACTGTGTGTTTGATGAATGAAAATAGCTAGAAAAAGTATTTGTGCTCTAAAGAATCGGTGGCTGCAACTGGATTAGTCAGCTTTTCCCATGAATTTATATTTGGTTCTTGGGAATTTGGTTTCTACACCATAAGTAGCACTGTCCCAAAGTCCTTCCTGTTTCCTCTTGGCCAGCTAAAAACCCCCTCCATGCTTTCGTGTTGTTAACTTTGCATTCAGACATCACCGAGCTATTGAAAGTAAAATTGTAACTTCATTTTCATGCAGCTGTCAGAACACTGATGGACTGATGACTTAGGAATGAAAGTCCTTATTTCCAGCTTCAGTTTGGGTTTATGCTGGGACACACCTGGATCGTGTGTGAGGAGAGTGAGAAGGTGTTTACAAAAACAACTGTGTAGAAAATTTAAAAAAAAACCCCAAAAGAGAGAACATGAATTGTGCAGAAAAATGGCTTAGTAGAAAAGTGGTCTGCAGGACCAGAATCTCCCTGGTGTGTGCTGGTTACACAGAGCCTGAGCTCATCCCACAGTTAACTCCTTGAGGCCCATGGAGAAAGCTGTGAAAATGCTAGTGAAAATGCTTTTTCCCTACATACCTGCCTTTGTTTGTGGAGCAGTCCAAAGTCACCTTTCTTTGGGGAGTCAAGGAGCAGAATTTGAGTGTGGTTGCCAAAGCCACACTATGGAAATGACCTTTAGTTTGGTTGGTCTCACTTTGATTCAGTCAGCCTCCTGTCTCAGGGAGGATGGACATGGTGCATTTTTCAGATGTTGAGTGTTCACTATTTTTTTTTCCCTGGTTTGGCCAGGGCAAAGTACACATGGAAAGCCAATTGTATCATAATTAAGAACATTAGCTATGTGCAGCCTGAAGATGTAAATCTGTTTCCTGGCTATGTCTGTTGACTTAGTGACAGAGCACCTGCTAATGCAGTGGAAAAATGCTCAACAGGGAGGTTGAATGGAAAAAATGAAGTTTTATCCCTCCATCAGCTCTTTGTCTTCATTTTGTCAGTATTTTTGTCACAGCAATTTTTTTGTTGAATGAGAACAGATTTGCTGTCACAGTATATGCTGTTCATTGTATTTCAGAAATTAAGTGTTCATATTAAATTATAGTTCCAGCAGAAGAAGGAAAAACTTACTTGTTCTTTATTTTGCTTTGATCTGCAGGATAGCCTAGCCTTGCAGCCACTGCTTTCTCAGAGAAAATCCAGTCTCTTTGGGTATGAATAATGTTCATATTCCAATGTTAATCTTGAAATTCTAGTCTTTAAATCTAGATAAGAGAAAAATAATGGATGATAAATAATTTAAATTAATTAAAACTCTAAAATATTGGCATCTCGTAGGATACTGCATAGTCCAGGTGTGTGCAAAGGGGTGAGGAGTCAAAACATCTCAAGCACCCTCTAGAATTTGCCATTATCTCAATGTCACCCATAAGTCCTTTAACCTCTTTTTTTTTCTTACCTTGTTCCTAATTCATATGGAAATTATCTAAATCATAAAATTATTTCATGCCTTAATTAGAAGTTTGAAAAGAGCAGTTCCTCCAGGGTAAATGATAATATGGTCAAAACTTTCAAAAATAGGTTGTTGCCGCACGCGGATTTTGGCCGCTAGAAGTGGTTTCGTTTTGCAGAAGTTTCTTGCTTACCCGTTTCCACCACCGTCCTACTTCCTCAAAGCCATGATACTTTTTTACTTGTTTGCTATGATCTGCAGGCAGGACAGGGAAAATCCCTGAAGGATTTTGAAGCTCCTCTTTAGAGAGGTGAAAACCCTGGGTGTGTTGGAAAGGTTGTGATTACCTCCTTCCCAGATGAAGGGAATGGTGCATCCCAGCCATTGCATACACATTTACAAACATAACTTTTAACCAGTTGACCTCTTTTCCCAGTTAAAAAAAAAAAAAAATCTATATCACAGTGTGACAATTGTGGGTTTTTTCCTTTTTATCATGCAACACTGCTTGATGATGCTTAGTGGAAGCCATGGCCTTCTCATAAAAGTCCTGTCGTGTTGATGGGGTAAAATGCAATATTTTCCAACCCCAAATGTCTTTATAGAACTTTGCACACAATTAAATTTTAAACCTCAATAAAGAATTGTAATTAAGTCTTAGAGATAAATTGCTTTCTTCATTAATATAATGATTTTAAAGGCAGTATTAATTCCATTTGGGGGAAAAAATCTTTAGCAAGCCTTCTATGCTGGTAATTCTGGGGAACTTTTTTGAGGAGATGGGGATTTGCTGTAGGATACATTGCTGTTAGCAAGAAAATGAGCATCCTTGTCTTTCTGACTTGCTGTCTAGTATTTACCTGTTCATGCCTGAGTCAAGAGGGGTTTAGTGGAGGCTGGACTGTATTGTTAAGGGTGGCTGAATTCAGCTTCATGTTTGAAATTATGATAATTGCTTGCCCATCTATTCAGTATTATTTTTGACTCATCCCTGACTCCAGAGGACTCCAGGAGTATCTTTGCTGCCTCTCCCTTGCTGGTGCTCTCTCCCACCATTTCTTTCTTCTTGCCCAATATTGCTGAGTCCCTTTTTAACACTGTCTGCATCTGTTCCCTTCCTTCTCTTTCCTTCCAGCACTTCACTTCTCTCTCTTTTGTGCATTGTCTTGTTGCTTTTCCCCCCTGCCTTGCTCTGTGAGCAGAGGAGCCCATCCAGTCCACAGGATAGTGCAGACTGCCTCACTCCTGCCTCCTCACATCTCCCTCCTGCCTTCCCAGCAGATCCACCCCAGCTCTCCCCCTCCCACTGCCCGGGAGCTCTTCCCAGCATTAGCAATTTCATGCCGTGGCCTCATATAAAAATCAATGTAAAAAAGCACCCTGTCAGTGCCCAGGGCTGACATGTGACCAAACACTTTAGCTGAGCTGCAGGTTATTTCATGCTTTAATGAGAAAGGTTGTTAAGGAGATAGGGAATAGGGTTTCATGAGTATCTCAGAGTTCCCCAAAAAATTTTCATTTAAATTCACAGAGGCTCTTTCCAACCAGTGAAACCATGTCTGTCCTGGTAAGTGGAGAAGAAACCCGGCGAAATGATGTGAGCCAGCTGAAGTAGAGGTGCTTTGTGAAGCTGGCTATATTGTGTAGAGGAGAAACAACAGGAATTCCACTATCTTGTTGTCTGAGTTTAGCAATGAAAAGCAGATTGGGATGGGAACTCCCTGTGTTTTTATAATATCATAAACACTGGCAGAGCTGTGTGATCAGTAAACGACTGGTGTGAATATTGCAGCTTCTAACAGCATTTAACTGAAGGCAAAGGAGCTTGTTCAAGACACAGCTGGAGCAAAGTGCAGTGTAGAAAGCTTAAGCAGATGGGACTTAAGGGGTTCATTAAATATAGCTGGGAGCAGCCCTGTGAGTTTCTGAGCACTCTGGTCTGCAACCAAAGCTGGTAAGCACTGAGAGGTCTTAGGGCCTTCCTGCAAAAGGGTTTTATTGCAGTTATGGTCTGGCTGTCCCAAGCATGAGGTTCAGGATGAAAACCTTATTTGGTAAATCAAATGGCTAGGGCTGTCGATAACAGGAAAGCAAAGAACACAATTAAAAACACTCTGGGTGGCTTATTTGTGCAAGCCATTTGGATCAGTTGTGTGGACCCTAAATTGGAGCCTGTGATGCTCTGACATAGTGTGGTGGATTATATAAAAAGCAGAAAATAGTGAATCATTCTGCTACTCCAAGTGGCATGAATGTAGCCATATTCTGTCATTTTTATTAAGAATGAGGTAAAACATTCTTGGTTCATATTATCACCGCCCCATGTAGACAAGCTGTCAAACATCTGCTGTGTAACAGCATGCAAAAGTCTTTTTTCATCTGTTCCTAAACTTCCTATCACTATTTCCCTATCTGCTGGTCCAAAAGCATTTCTGGGTAAACAGGTGCTTTGTTTCCAGAGCAGCAGCCTCTTCCTTTTGCTTATCCACTTAATGATTTCTGTGGCTGTTTGGCAACTCGGGAGCTGTTGGTGAGGTCACAGCCTCCTGGTTGTGTCATGACTTAAGAAGGAGGAGCCTGCCCAGGAAAGGAAATTCTTTTGTTTATCCACAAACATCTTGATAAGCAGCAGTTGTGGAGAATGAAAGCCAGAGAAAGTTGGTGGTAGCCAAATGAGGCTGTGACAAAGCATTAACCTTTTAAGAGCCAGGCTGGGGAGTGGTTGGGTTTGCTCAGCACCCTCCTGAGCATTTATCAGAGTGAGCTATGTAGCAGAGCAGAATAATCTGCTGATGGGGGGAAATAATAAAGGAAAGTCTATTTTTATTTCTTATAAATAAAACACAAACCTTCAGCTGGTGGATCATAGAATCAAAGAATGGTTTGGGTTGGCAAGAACTTTAAAGATCATATAGTTCCAACCCCCTGCCATGGGCAAGGGACACCTCCCACTAGATCACTTTGCTCTACCTGATCCTTCAGTTGTCATTGGGTTAGACAAGTCCTTGGATCTGATCTCTCTTGGACAAAGTGGGTGCTTCAGGAGGAGGTTTTGGTGAAGAGGAACAGTGGTTTGCTGTTCCTCATCAGGTCAATGCTCTCTCTTGCCCAGTTCCTTGCTGCCAAACCAGTAACAAGTTCCAGAATATAAGGATGGTCCTAATGTAACACAGCAAAGTCTGGCCACAGCAGCAGTGTCTGAATGATGCTCAAATGCTCAAAAAACTCTGGGAACTGAAAAAATGTGTGTATAGCACTGACGGTAACGTTTTCCTGGCCTCTTTTCGGTCAAGTTCCAAGGCCTGGGAGGAAGCACTGACAGAAATAATACTCTGTTATGAAATAACCTAATGAAGGAGAGGCACTGCCCACTCTTGGCAATTAGTGACTGGCTGCTGTGATGATGTTTCTTTATTTGTGTAACTCTCTCTGGGGTAACCATAGGGAGGCTGCTACTAAGGCCAACGTTTTGGACTTGTGATTTAATCCAATTCTTTGGCTTTAGTGGTTACACACATCAGCTTGTGTTGTGGAATAACTCTGTATACATAGAGAAATTCTGACGCAGTCTGAGTCAGGGTTGATCCAACCGTGAGGAGAAGCTCTGGGCAGCCAGGGAGGACCAGAGTGGGGGCCCTGACCTCTTGTGGTGGCTGAGGAACTGGGAGCACTCCTGGCACTGGAGTGTCACTTAGTCCTGGGGACTTTGTGCTGCTTTGTGAATTAAACCTCCCAAAATCTCAGAAAGGGGAAAAGTACATCATCCACCAAGTCAGCAGCCAGACTATGGTCCATGCCCCTGTGTACAGAAATAGTACGTTCTCATTTTCAAGCTCTGCTCATATCTCTGCTGGACTGTGGTTCTTCATTAAAATTGTTGTGTTTGGTAAGCCTTTAATGTTTTGCATGAGTGTGAATGTCTCCATATGTTTGTAAAGGCAAAGAAAGATGTTTGTAATGTCATTTCTGTGTTTAGCAAGAGCAGCTTCCAAAGGACACCAGAAGAGCTATATTCAATGGTTGTGTTTCCTTTAACAGCTTTCAGAGAAAAAGCACCACTTTAAACCAGGGCTTTTCTTCTCTTCTTTCAGGGGTGCATTCTCTGAAGTTGTTTTGGCTGAAGAGAGAGCGAGTGGGAAACTCTTTGCAGTCAAATGCATTCCCAAGAAGGCACTGAAGGGAAAGGAAAGCAGCATAGAGAATGAAATCGCAGTGCTGAGAAAGTGAGTACCAGACCTTCATTTCTGCCTCTTTGCTTCAGTTAGACTCTTGCATTTAAGGAACAGTGATTGACAAATGTGACTGACAAGTTGTTCAGCCCATCACAGGCAGACAAGATCATGTGAATTTAAATGGTGCTGAAAATGTTTTGAGAAATGCTCTTCTTTTCTTTTCTTTTTTTTCTTTTTTAATGAATGCAACCAGGTAACTGCAAAGTGGGGAAGAAGAGGAGTTAGGCTGGAGTAAGTCTATGATGCCATAAAAAGACCTTATCCACTAAGAATGTCAGCAGTTGTGTCACAGGCTTTGAGGAGAGCAGGAGCAGGGTTATAATTTTTAAATGCTTAAAACAGTCTGTTTACTAACTGCTGTAAAAGTATGACATGCTATGGATTGTCATAGGAGGTGGTGTTAACCTGTGCCGTGCAGACGAGTGGTACCTCCGTACTTCTGGAAGGGGGATGTGTTTTTTCCTTACTTTGGCTGGAATACATGGATAAGAAAAAGGCACTTCTCAATTGCTGTGAATTCACTGTAGTTACTAGAGGCTTGATCCTTACCTCTTCTTCATCTTATGCCCTGAAGGTGTGATTCATCTCACCTGACTTGAGACATTTGGATCTGAACTTATCAGCTTTGACTTTTATTCTAGGAAATGGAAAGAGATTTGTTATTTTAGGATTGGTTCAAGTAGTTTGTTTTAAACTTCTAAAAGTACCTTTTCTTCTCACTGAGTTACATGGAACTAACTCCACATTGGACTGGAACACGGATTCCTGCTGCACTTCTGTCCCAAGTGGGACTTCTTGCCCCAGTGCTCGGTCGTGTCGGGGCTGATGGCCGATCATCTGGGCACCACGGGACAAAAGGGATCCTAAAAACTAACTGGATGGACTAAGAGCTCAGACAGCCTAAGTCAAAGGAGCTGGTTCAAGGGCAAATTCAGACATCTCTGTAGGAAGAGGGCATCCTTTTCAGTGGAGAGACATAAATGGGGCTCCAAGCAGCTACAACTATTTGTAGCAGTGCCTTCCTGTTGCTGGGCCAGCCTCGGGTCAGTACAATGTAAACCCAGTGACAAATGCAGCATGTTGTCTTGCTGTGTAGTGTTATTGGGAACCTGACATAAGACTCAACCATTGCCATCTCTGTAACCAGGCAATAATGGCCAATAACCACAGCTTGAGAGTCTTTATGCTGAAGGATTTGTCCCCTGGTGCTCATGTGGGGTGTAAGAGCAGCAATATCCACGTGCAGTAAGAATTGCCTTGCATCTGCCTTGACCCTGGGCTGGTAGAGCAGAGAAATCATTTAGGTTATTTCTCATTTCTGCATTGTGAAACGTTTCTGTTCCCTGCAAACAATTTCCTGAGAAACCAGGAGGCAGCACCCTGTGCTATTCCAGCTGCAAGGGCAGGAGAGTGAGTGGGTGGAAAATTCCTTAATTTCATGCAATTAGATCTACTCAATCTCTTGTCCTATGCACATTAGGACCTTAAAAGAGAATGTCCCTTTTTTATGTCCCTATGTCTTCTACTTAGCTGTTGCTAATACAAACTTTGCCTGTCATTGTCTTTATTCTGAAAATAGACATCCTTGCTTGCAGATGCAGTATTGAATTTGTATGTGCCACCAAGGAAACGTTTAGAAAACAACAATCTAGATTCTGCCTACAGTTGAGGAGAAGGGATATCAACCTGTTTGTCTCTTCAATGAATTCACTGCTTCAAAAGCTGTCAGTAAAAATAGATTTGAGAGCAGTTGAATGGATCCTGAGCAGCTGTTGCTAAGCTCCATCTAAGTGCCCTTGCTTTTGTTTCTTGTAGCTTAACACTGAGTGGGGATGGCTAATTCTTGTGCTGTCTAATGAGTGGGTGGGACCCCAGAGCCCTGGGCTTCCCTGCAGAGCTGTGAGGTGCCACAGCCTTAATGTACCATGCCCTGAACCAGCTCATCTGGAGGCTGTGCAGAGGATGCCTGGCAGGAGCAGTTGGTCCCTGTTCCCCGAGGGGAAGGTGTAGAGACACAGAGGATGGATGCAAAGCAAATATAAATATGCACATGTGGATGCAAAGCAAATATAAATATGCACATGTGTTGATCCTACTCTCCCTGTCTGGTTTTGCATTATGTCTTTTGAGAGGTGCTTAAACTCTGATGGGATAAAAGTCCCAAAGACACTCTGCCTAGCTAAAATGCAGGCAAACTCCTTGAGAACCTTCAGAGAAGGTTCTCTTGTCTTGCACTGGACTTTCTCCTGCTATCTTCAATCATTAGAATTTTGGTTTCCTCCTGACAAGCTCTGTGCTTTCTGGCAGACCTATGCTAAATGTTGTAAATGCAACAACTCTCCTTGAGTTCCCCAGTTGTATATCAAATTGGGGTCAGGTAAGAAATCCTGAATATGCTCCCTGCAGTCTCTGCCAGCTCTCAGGTGAGCTGCTCATGCCCCTGTGTATGGTGAGCAGGTTTTTAGGAACAGAGATTGTGCTGGCATGTCCAGGATCAATACCCACAGTGTCCCATATACTTTGTACCTTCAAGCATCTCTGGTGAAGATTCATCCCCCTGCCAGTCCTGCCAAATCCTTCAGATCTGGCAGAATAAATATGGGAGAGAGTTTGACTGATGCTGTGTGTTGAAGTAATATTTCAAGGAACATTTTTTTGCATTCAGGATTAAAAGTGTGAGCATGGAATACTATAGGCAGTAGAGCCTGGTGATGAAAACATGAATCCAGTGACCAGAAGCCTTGGGTCCCCTCTCACCTCTGCTACTTTCTTTCTGTCACAAGGGTTATTGTCTGTCTCAATATGTATTGGCTGTGGAACAGCCTTTATTGGAAAGACTTCCAAATAAACAGTTTTACCTGCAGTTGCTTTCCTGTCCTTTCTTCTGTCAGCAGACCCAGGAGAGTGGGTGTGAGAGGGGAGGTTTCTGGGCCGGGCTCTTAGTGTGAAACCAAAACTTCTGTCAGTCCTCCTGTGTGTCTGAACTGAAAAGCTGTTGGGAGTAGTAATCCAATATTCTGTGCAGGGTGAGGTCAGTGACCCCCTTGTGAAGTACATGGAAGGTGGGAGATTTTATCTCTCTGTCTGTGGGCTTGGACGCTCTTGCTGCCAAAACAAAATGACACATTTTAGGAGAGATGCTCTGAGAACAGAGGAGCTGAGCTGCCAGCCAACTGATCTGCATGTTTGTGTGAGTGCCAGAGTGAATCATGCATACTCCATAATTCTATTTTTCCAGCCATGGCCAACAAATCTGTTCTTAAAAAAGAAAAAAGGCGGAAGAGCCGTTAAGTCAATATTTACGCCTAGCAACTTTAACAGGGTTCTTCCAATATGGACTCTTTTGTGTCCCGTGGAAATCCATGGCAACATTCCCCGAAGACTCGGATGGGTGGGGACAGAGTGGGAAGGAGCTCGCTGTCGAGTGATGCACTGGGAGAGACTGAGTCTGCAGTTAATCCAGGAGCCTGGGCCTGACAAAGCATTTGAGCATGTGCCTAATTTCAGACAGTAATTAGTTCCAGTGAAATTGGTGAGGAGGCCGAGCTCCCCTTGCTCGGATGCTTCAGAGCAGGGTGAGGATCCCACTGAGCACCTGTGTTTGGTACCACATCAAGAGGAGAGTTTTCTTAATGTCTTCAGTTGAGACATTAAGACATGGAAAACATGCTCAGAATGGCTTAGAATCTGTTTGAGGAAGAAAATGGGATCTCTAGAACTGGACTGTCACAGCTCCATTAGCTGCCTGTGGGGAACAACAGCACACAGTCACCTTTGTGTGCCACAGACTTTTTCTGATGTGTGGGGAGTTTCATAACCTGCTCTGAAAGCAACTGTGTTCTGGTTTTGAGCAGTAAGAGAAATGCAATCCTATCCATTGTTTGCTGTAGAATAGAGGAAATTTCTTCCACTTATGGTAATTGTGCAGGTGTGAACACGCTGAAAGAGGAATCGTCTGCTAGTCAGGTTCCTGAAGGCAGTGCATAGTGTGAGGAGTTGGACTGCTGAGAAGCAGCAGTCTCAGGTTCTAGTTAAAGAGAAAAAAACCCCTTTTAAGTCAGATGGAGAAAAACATGCCTGATTTGCTTGTGGGTTTGGTTTTGGTTGTTTTTTTCCTTGGCTACACCACAATTTATCACAAGAAACTCTCTGCTGTCCTGGATAATACCTGTGCAGTCATACAGACTCAGTGCTGAGTCAGAGCAAAGCAAGGGGAGGAACAATAAATTGTGTGTAGCATTGCACCCAGGTTTATTGATTGCTTAATGGCAGTAATGTGCACATGTGTCTTGTTAAGCAATACTGTCTAGCTAGCAAATCATACTCTGCTTTAGCTAGTTTCTGCTGAACAGGGATTTAAAAAATAATTTCTAAACTATTTAGGTATCTCTTCCCTTCTGCCCCTCCTCTTTACTATCTTAGATCCTCTGGAAGAGGCACCATTAAAATCCTTATTACAAATCAAATCCTTGCCTTACTGAGGTCTGAGGCTATTTTTCCTGTTAAACAGAGTGAACTGTTCCTAGCAGGTCAGGTAAACTCCTGCCAGTGCTTTCCATCCCCGTTTCCTCAGGAGACAGGATGTTCAAGCAGTGATTCATGCCCAGGCACTGCCTCACTCCTTGTATGCCTGCACCTACAGCCCGGAGCTGTTGCTGGGATAAAGAGCAGGGAGAGAGGAGGGGTCCTCCTGCAAAGTCTGGGAGGTCAGGACTATACGTGAAACTAAATAAAAGACTGCAATAAAAGGCTTTCCCAATGTGGGTGGGACTGTTAGGGCTCCTGCTCTCCCATAAATCAGATGATGGTCAAAGGGGCCCCTTGCTCCATGCCAGGAGGTTCCTCATGTTAAAGAGAACAAATGTGGAAGAATCACCCTTTCTCAAGATTTGCATGAAGGCTGCAGGGGTAATTAAAAAATTGTACGTCTTTTCTCCATTTCAGCAGCCCATTGACAAACTCCCTGTAAAGCCTCTCTGTCCCAGATTCTTATCTCTGTTATGCCCCATCCCTCCAGAGCTGACCCCATAGCCTCCAGGAAGACGAATCCAAATTTAGTTTTGAAACCCATTAGTTACCTCTTATTAAACTCTTCTGTGCAATTTGACTCGGAATCAAAGGCTACATTAATTCTGAATAAAATTGGCCATGCAGAAGTTTAATGTGCCCTAACATAAATTCTGGCATTTAATTAATTCAGATGAACATTCCTGAATGACTCTGTGGGACAGACCCATCTATTCAAGCCACGGTTGTCTTTGGGTCAAAAACCACAGCCCTTGCAGGTCTGGGTGGTCCCATACTCCAGTTTCCCAGTCTGGAGGCTCTGCTGGTGCCCACTGATGTTCTGCTATGGTAATTGTTTTTCTGTCAGAGGTTACACAGCAGAGTACAGGGCCAGCTGAACTAAAGAGGAGACATTCAGATCCTCTGTTGATAAGTGCTAATATAAAAGTGATGGTAATTAGAATGTGTAGCTGATGGACAAAAAGCTGTGGGATTAACCTTTAAGGGGTTAATGACTAATTACCTCTTTGCACCCCAGCAGTGCAAGAAATTTCTGTCAAGAAATGGATGGGTGGTTAGGAAAAGAAGAAACAAAAAAAAGCACTTGACATCTCTGTCTGTCAGGTATCGTAATTTCTCTGGTGCTTTGCTTACTCTATAGACAAAACAGGCTTGCTGCTTTTTTATTTTTTTCCCTGTTTTTTCTCCTCTGTGAATAATGGTGAGAAGATCGGCTGCCTCAGCAAGAATTGAAGAGACAGCTGGTTGTTATATTAAGTAATCACTCTCAGAGAAAGCTTTTATGTAGATTTACTTGTTAAAACCTGGCTTGCTCATGCCACTGCAGTTGCACTGGGGTGACAGAAGGCTGACTCTGCTCTTCCTGCGCTGCCATGCTCCAAGTCCTGCCAACTGCAAATCCATGCTGCTCCAAAAACCAGCTCCCCAGTGAGGCCCTGCATCCTCAAGGATGGCTCAGGGTGCTCAGACATGCAGCCACCAGTTAGGGATGATACCCAGTGGTAGCATTAATGATGTTGATGTCATTGGTGTCGAGGTAGGGCCCTTCCAAGAATATATTTGTTGGCACCATGCGTGGATTTGCTTCATCATTGTCCCCACACATCTTTTGGGCTGATCTGGATGCCTGGAGGGACCTCGGTGCCTGCCCGTGGAGCTTCCCTTACAGCTGTGCACTTCTGCAGAAATCCCTGCTAGGGAGGCAGGCAGGCGTGGAGAGGAGCCAGGATCTCCAAAGCTCAGGGTAGGACAGTTGGGCATGCCTGGAGGCTGACATCAGCCTAAACCATGAGATCATCTCCTGGATCAAGGAGATGCAGACTGGATGAATTGCCCTTCTCGGGTTTCAGGCAAAAAGGAATCTGATCCTGTGTATGTGGATGTGGCACAGGGCAGCTCTGCCTTGGCACTCGCAGTTGGCTCGGTGTTAAGCAAATAGTTTTGCTGCAAAGAATTTATCTGAGTGAAAAAAAATGTGAAACCTGAAACAAAGCTGACACCATTCTTCATCACTAAGATGCTGGAAACTTTGCAGGGGAAGACTTGCAGCCAGGACTGCCTGGATTGCATTTCATGGTAGATTAGATGTAAGCAGATGTAGGGAAACAGATCAAGGCATCTTAAAAAATCCTTAAAATACATCAAATGAGAGAGAAGAATCCCCTCTGAAGTAGTAATCACAGAATCCTTTGTATGTTCTCTAGTCTTGCACAGTTCCATTCACATGCAGTGTGCTGGGTCAGGCTTCAGGGACGGTGTGTGGCATTTCTGTGTCTCAGCCTGACTTCACACCCTGCCCACCCAGACAGCTGTGTTCCTTCGAGGAGATTATAGTGTGATAAGTCATTTCACTGTAATCGCTGAGTGGTGACGCAACTGTCCTCTCTCCTGGGTGGTGGCAGTGGTTTACCAGATCTCCCTGGCACAACTATTGTCCTCCAAGGTCACCTGACTCATCTCAAAAAATGGCACATCCGTGTTAGAAAGAGGGCATGGAAGCACATTGTCATTCACTGCTCCAACTTTTAAAATAATTCAAGGAAGTAACAGGTGATTTCTGAGAGTTCTAAGAAGGGTCCGAATTAGCTGAATGATTTTGTCAGCCTTAGGTGGTGTCTGCTTCTGTGCCACACCGAATCACAGAATATCCTGACTTGGAAGGGAACCACAAGAATCATTGGGTCCAACTCCAGGCTCTGTACAGGACACCCCAAGGGTCACACCATGTGCTTAAGAGCAGTGTCTAAATGCATCTGGAACTCTGGCAGGCTGGGTGCTGTGACCACTTCCCTGGGGAGCCTGTTTTGTGCATTGGTGGAATAACAAAGCCAGGGTCCTTTCAGAGCTCCTAGCTGAAGAATATGTGCCCTGTTTTCCAGTATGTAATGCTCAGGAAGATGGTTATGATTGTGTTTCAGTGGTACAAGTATCTGATTATATTGCCGTCGCCTGTTACCTAAAAGGAAAGAATTGTTAAGATGGATAAATCCTTTTAAATAAGATCTAAAAGTTTGATAAATGACTCAGTTTTAAATCTGGATTCATAAGGTCTATCTTTGTTACACCCATGGGTTTAACCAAAGAGTTACCTAATTTGCAAGCACATGCCTTTGGTAGGAGGGACAGCATTTTCTCCAGTGCTTGCAGTTCACAACTTCAAGGATGTCTTGGTGCCTAAAAGCAGCTGAGGATGTACTCCATGTACTCCTAGGTGGCTTCATTAGGCAAAATACTTCCTCTTCTGTTTTTTCTCCCAAGATTCCTCGTAGGTAATCTGGAATGTTTTCTCTGAAAATAAGGGTTTTGGTTTTTTCCCATGGAAGTAATTTCTTCATTTGGAAGAAGTCCAAAAGCTGTTTAAATGTCTCCTGACATTAGGGAAGTGAATATGTTCCTGTTATTATCAACCTACTGCATTTTGCCTTTATTCTCTACTTTTTGTGTTGAAACATGAACTGGAAGAATTCAGTGTTTTGTAATAAACTTGTGATGTGCTGTTGGGAACCAGTTAGTTTCTAACCTCAGGGTGACCATATTTTGATGATGGGTAAGTTTTTAGATGCATAGTCCAAGTAAATCGATGAATAATCCTTTATCTTACTTTTCTGCTGTTAAAATCCACATCAGTAACTCATAAAACATTGGACTGTTGGAGTGGTGAAGCAGAGTTATAATTTGTGAAGCACTGCATAAAGAGAACAAGTAAATGCAAGGTAAGAATCATCTGGCCAGCTGGAAGTATCCTCAAGGTACACAGCTGCATCTGAGCTCAAATCTCACTTGCTGTGGAAATCATCAAATATGCATTTCTAAGTGGATCAGAATGTACAGGGAGGATAAACAAGTATTCCAAAAGTGTCAGTTCAAGAAGGTAGAAACAGAAATCTTATCAGAAATGACAGTTTTCATGAGTACTCCTTGTCCAAAGCAGTTTTTTGCTCTTAGTTGCATATTAAAATGCTTTGTAAACACAAGTTGCTGTATTTTTGGCCTTCATTAGGAATTTGACAGTAATGTTATCAGTGGGCAGGTTTTTCTGAGACTCCAGTGTGAATTTAAAACAACTCCATTGGCAACTTACACCTCCTGTTTTCATTTATAGAAGATGAATCGCGCCTAAATTTTGTGTCTCATTAAGGTAACAATTCTAGGTGTCTTAAACCAGAGTTTGGCAGAAGGGGGCTGGTTCTGACCATAATAAAACAGGGAAATATTTGTTCGCTATCCCACTTTCTGCTGCATCAGGTTAAACCCGACAGCATGCTCTGTGTTTGAAATATATCCAAAATATCCTGAACTGACAGCTGCATAAATTAATTGCTATTTGACCAACTAAGTCTGCAGCTGTCAACTGGGATACATATTGATTGTTTTCTTATGATGCTTACTCATACAGCACTTCGTTTGTGTTCAGTAAGAGTTTTGAAGGGAAAAAAAAGTTAAAAAAAATCTGTAGGTACAGAATTTATCTTTTAACAAGGGCAGACATACAAAACGCTCACCAACGGTCTGCCCTGGTGATTAGTTTGACCAAGGAAATACTGATGATAATTTTGTTCCAAATTAAACATTTATTATCTTTTTAAAATCAGAAATTATAATTTTTTAAATTGTGTCTTTTGTTCCTAAGGCATTGGCTTAATCAGAATCCTGAACTAAGAGTGGTCCTAGTAAGGGGTTGTGCTTCTGCAATTATAGGTCTTTAAGCCTATTAACCAAACCAGTTTTCAAAATAAAGCCTAACATTTTCCTTGCTTGCATCCATATTTCTATGTCTCTGGCTATCAGAGGCATCTGGCTATATTGCCCAGGTCTTAAATCTCTCTAAGTGCAGAAACCTGTGGGTTACTTTTAATACTTACAAGTTGCATCAGTAAATGGACTATGAAATCATCTCCCTAAGGATAGGTGACAGCCAGCTTTTACTCTGCCAACTGTTTTATCAAATGAAAATTATGGAGCATTACATTAAACAGGAATGCTTTTGCCTCCTTGACTTACCCCTTAAATATTTTGTCCAGGGAAGTAGGTATAGATGAATTCAAGCCTTCTTACAGTTAAGAGGTTCATCTTTGAAGGCAGTTAAAAATATAAATAGCAGAATTTATAATTTTTCTTGAAAATTTGTTCAATAACTTTGAGAAGGGATATTGGTAGGAAGCTTTTGCAAATAATGTAATATATATTACAGCTCTGTACTGAACCAAAACCAACTGACAAATGTGTAGCAGTGAACTGTGCCAGATACATTTCTGCACACCAGCAGTGTCTCCTTCTGAGATTAGTCCAAATTTCTATATATAATCTGTTTAGTTCCCACCAAATAAAATAACAACCTGCTTCAAATATCTTCATACCTTTGTGATATCTCCTGTCTTGGCTGACGCACCAGGGATTAAACTGCGACCTTTTTGGACTTACACATATATATATCTTTACAGCCTCAGCTAAGCAGCCACTCCCTGCAGGCCACTGGAATGGATTCAGTCCTTGGTGGACTGGGCTCTGAGTGCAGTAATTAATTCATGCTGAAATACTGGTTTGAAAAGTCCACATTGGCGTGGGGTTGTTTCTCAGCTGTTTAATTTTTTTTTGCCCTCCACCAAAAGCGGAAGAGTTCACATTTAGCAGCAGCATTTGGCAGAATGCATTTTGTCAAGAAGCATCTCTCCAGACCAAAGCAATCTGGTCACTCCCATGTCTGCTGTAAACTTGGTTATTAGAAGAGAAAACGGCTGCTGTTCACAGCTTTGCTATTAAAGGGGATAATGGGGGATTTCTAACTGAAAACAAAGAGGAAAGGGCTTTTTCATTGTTTTATATATGCTCTTTTATGCAAGCTGCAACAAATATGTGGATATGACATGATCCAAAAAGATGTAGCATTTATTGGCCTTTATATAGAAATGCCAGTTCTCCCCTTTCTATGTTACATTAATAGCAAAGGCTGTCTGATTTATATTTACTACAAGTGGGTTGGTGGGAGGGAAGCTGAAAATTTTCATGAAGTTTGAAACTTTTCCTTCTGTGTTTTTTGTGTGTTCCTGAGAAAATTGCTGTTGAGGGAAGCTGCTGCATGTCCCACATTGTTTATGTCTTGAAGGCAGCATCCTTGCCATTTATGGTGTCCAACACACACATCCAAGCCATGAAGCACCAGCACGGCTAAACGAGCACTCGTCATTAACAAATAGACATGGGTAACATGATCTAATTCTATTCTGGTCAATAGGAAAATTCAAAGTCGTTGAACTTAGTTACATGACTCCTCGAGGCTCCCTTGAGAATCTTGGCCCAAAGCAAAAGGGGAAAGAAAGCCCGAGCTGAGGTCACCCATGTGGATCGTGGGGCTTTGTCTTGTGTGGTTGTGCAGTGTGGAGTCAGGGCTTGATACTCAGCAGACGAGCTGCACAGCCTCCTGTCCTCATCCCCAGTGCCTCCTGGATTGATAAATCTAAGAAAAGGATTTACTGTTCAAAGGTAGTTGCTCCTCCTTCATGTCCTCCTAACTCAGGCTCAGCTGAGCCCACACAGGATCCTGGCTTTCCCACAGGGAGAGCTCTGTGCCACCTCTGAATTATGACTGGAAACAGTGGGTGTTCCGTGGTGTTGCTGCTGATTTCAGCTGCTGTGGCTGAGGCCAAACTTCTGCCTGCAGAGAAAGAATCTGCCAGGGACTGACCATGTCCCCTCTGCTCCATCCATGTAGCCACAGAAGTGGAACATGGGAATCCAAATGGCTGCTTCTGTGAGAGGGTGGGGAACATGATCTGTGTCTTACCTAGTGGGGCTTCCTCCTGCTGGTGTCATTAAATTGGTTTTTTCTTCTAGAAACTGAAAGACCACACAAGAGTCCATTGCCAAACTCCACCCTGAAAGGATGGGGTTGGCACATAGAGATTTTCTCCCCTCTTTTCTCTGATTTACTATTAGGATGCTGAATTGCTGACTTTGTTTAAAATTCCTCCTGCCATTAGAAGCATATGTTTCTGATTTTCTTTCTTCTGATGACGTAGTTTGCACTCTTACCCAAGAGCTGTTTTCCTAATAGGACCAACTATATTTGGAATCACTCTGAATTGCTCTTGAAATGGAAGATTGATGTCAGTATTTCTGGCAATCTTTCACTATATTTCTTTCCCCATAGTTGAGTATTAAATGATTATTCAAGCTGGAACACCTACACCATTTTATTTTAACATAATTAGATTTGTTTTATTTTAGTGCTGTATATACTCCTAAAGTAGCTGATACAGGTAAGCTTATTAGTGGGATGCTTTGGGGAGGATTTAGTAAATAACAGAAAGAGGATGCCAGCGAGTGTAGAGGGTTGTGCTTTGCATCAGTTTACACACAGTGAAATCTTGTAAGCTTTAGAGATGTGATCCTGTGTTGACACTGTCAGATCTGTATCTCAAGCACACTTGAGTGGCATTTTTTAAAGTATCTGCACAGGGCCGTGATCTGGGTCCCAGTGAAATCCCCTGTCCAGAGGACATTAGAAGACCTAATGGGATTTGTTAGTCAGCTATATAATTTCCAGTGTGGTGATTATGCCTACAGCATCCATGTGGGAGAGGACTGTTCTCTGCTTTTGGGGCTGGTCATAGGCAGTCCATCACAGCCCTCCCAGTCCTGAACAACAAACCAAGAAATGTCAGTCCTGAGAGGGAGCACTCAGCTCAGTGCTAGTCTGGGCCTTGAACCATCTTGGAAACCTCTTTTAAAGACTCTCTTGTGACAAAGCAACAAAACTGTACCCAAACCGCCCAAAAGTTCAGACTCATTTTGGACCAGACTTTGTGTTTCAGCAACTTTAAACTCTGTGTTTGATTTTGGAAGGATAAAGTCACTCACCTGA
The DNA here is from genome assembly GCA_013397915.1 of Daphoenositta chrysoptera. Taxonomy (NCBI): domain Eukaryota; kingdom Metazoa; phylum Chordata; class Aves; order Passeriformes; genus Daphoenositta; species Daphoenositta chrysoptera. The sequence goes on along the minus strand of VZRO01000325.1, from coordinate 61,672 downwards.
TCTGACCAACTGCAGCAAGTGGGCTGTCTTATTTCATCTGTTTATGCTACGTAGATCTTGATAACTGGATTTGACTCGTGGATAGAAAGGCAGCCAGGCTTCATGGGAGTCTCCTGCTTCTACACTAGAACTGCAAAAGCATCCCATATCCTCCTTCCATAAAAATACTCAATTATTCTCATTTGTCTGGGAATTTGTCGTGGTTTAACTTCTATTTACTTCTGGTTGTATTTCTCAATATATTAAAAGACCTCGTGTTTCTTTAATATTCTGCTTATATAGGTCCTTGTCTTGTGGAATCTCTCAGTTTTTACTATGCAGAACAGAGAGCAGGGTTCTTCTTAACAGACACCCTTGGGTACTTGGAGAATATTTTGGACACTCCTCATGCATACTCTATAACTGCAAGTGTTCCTATGGCATGCAGTGATTTACAGGGAGCAAGGTAGGAGAAAAAAAAAAAAGCATTTTTAGAGTGGGATAATCCTGAAAAGAGCATTTGATTTGTCAATATTTCCTGGTGATAATCCAGATTTTATCTGCATTTATTAAATCCATTTATTCCTCTTGTAAGTTTTGGTTAACTGAGAGGTGGGTTTTAGGATCACATTGATGATGTGTGGATGAGACACAGCAGAAACCCATAGCGAAGGACATGAAATATATGGAAATGGGGCAAAAGGAGGGGTTTTGGTGGGGGAATCAGTGCTCTGACTGTTGTGGGTGATTTGTGTCTTGTTTTTAGGAAAATGAAAGAGCATAAGCCCAAGAGCTTATTCTGGGAATGGCTTTATAATAATGGTTTTCAGCCATTTGAATAGGCAGGTACTTAATGTTTTTTTTTTTTTCCAGTAGCAGAGCCAGCTCCTTCACAGCAATTTAATTTGAAACTTCTGAATGATGGATTTACTTTTCTAGTTATCCGTTACAGACCCTGTGAAGCCCACAGATTCCCAAAGGTCTGCACTCCCCTGGGTAGAAACCACCACTCTGAAGCGTGGAGGAATGAAAAAAAAAACCTCCAAAGAAAATAAGAGGAGAAAGCAGAAGCTAACTGTGGCAGGTTAAAGCACCTCCAGTAGCAATACAGTTGTGAAGGAGTTAGTCTTGGATACATTTTTCAGGAAATCCCTCTATATTAACTTTTCTTTCCAAGTAAGTACTTAAGCTCACATCACTTTTAATTGGCCTCACAAGAGTCTCAGCCAGTCCTTGCCCATTGCCCCCAGAGTGCTGTGGCCATTCTACAAGGGAGAAGATCATGTTAAGGGATTTGGTGTCACTGAGAGTGTTGGTGTCTCTGGTTTTGTGCTTGGTCCTGGCCATGGTTTCCCTTCTCCAAAGTGGAGAAAGAAGCTCAGGAATTTTTTTTTTTTCTGAGCCTATTCCAGACTAAACTTTTCGTTTGAGGGTCCTAAGAGACCATCTCTTCCCCAAGACTGCTCCTGAAGCCACACGTGCATCAGGGTTCATTGGGTGATGGCATAGCCACACTGAAATAACATTTTTGAAGCAAAATCATAACCATTACTGAGTTATATAAATATCAGCACTTGGCACTGTTGTACAAAGCCAAAAGTATAGCTGGGAGAAAGCAGTTAATTAAAAACTGCTTTGCAATGCTGTGCTTCTCCTTGTATTAAAAATAAAGTGGAACATCATGAGCAGTTGGTCTTGCTGTTTTGTAAACAATTTTCCTCACATTTTCTCCTCTTTACTTTTGATAATGGTGAGGAATTATACTGCTGATCAAAGAAGCTGCATCGAGTCTGCTGTGGTGGGACCAGAACCTTTTCCATAGCTCTGCCAATAGGAGTTATTGTCCCATAACAGACCAAAAATGCCCCTTGCTTGGGATCATTACAGTTGTAGTAATCCCCCCTTCCTTGGGAGGCATAACACACACACATCACTCTAAATAGAAAATATATTTAAGCATGACACATGGCTACATGGATGCTTTTGAGACTGAGTAATCCAGGAGAAAGGGGGAATGGAGGAAGAAAAAACTTTCTCCAGTTTGGATACTGAAGAGGTTCCCAAACAGTTCATTCCTGCTGCATATTTTTACACTTCTCACTAAAAGAGGAAAAAAAAATCTGAAAGGGATCACAAATGCCAAGAATTTGAACAGGACCTGTCAACCCCCTTGCAAACTTACAGCTTGTTCAAATTCTCCTTTAGTACTTCATAGACACAGGAGTTTTACAGGTAAGCTCTAAAAGCTATAAACAACTGAGTAGACGTATGTGCCAGATCATCCCTGCACTCCAGGAAGCCATTTCCAAATGTTGCCAGAAGTGCATCCATGTATTTGAGACTCATGGCCAGATGTATGGCTGTGGTCATGGCTGGAGAAAGGTTTGCACAAGGGCTTGAACCTCCCCAGTGTTTATTGCCTGAGTCAAAACAAAGTCAAACAGGGATCAATGAGCCCTCAGGGCTGCAGAACAGTGGGGGCTCAGGTGTTTGTACCACCAGCTACAAAAAACCAGGTCTGTTTTGCCACGTGTGCGTGATGCAGGGATGGCAAATCTGCTGCTTGACTGAGCTCCTCCCATCCTCCCTGCTCTGCAGGGAGATGCCCACGAGGATTGGTGTCGATCCGAGGCAGCGAGTTTGTGTGTGAGGCACAGAGTGCTCCATGTATTACAAAATAGATTTGTCTGTAAACGATGCTGACCTTTACCGTGGCTCGGTCTGCTTGAAAAGAAAGCCCTGAGGAGACATCCTCCACAGAGTAGACAACACTGTCATTTCTGTAATCTGCATGTGGTATTTCTGACTTAGGAAAGGCTAAGCCATTTTGTTGCTGTCTCTGCCCACCAGATATCTTAACACCTTCTTTTCCAGTCTCTGGCTGGCAATTCTGCTCTAACCCAAATTATTTAAGTAGGATTGGGTGTGTAGAGCATAGTTGTCCCATGAAGAATTCCAATATTTTTGCATGCCTTTGTTGGAGTTCCTCACACAGTTGACTTCTCTACTATAAATATAAAAGACACATGCAAGCTGTCATTGATCACCATCCCTGGAAGTGTTCAAAAACCATTAGGATATGGCATTTGAGGACATGGTTTAGCGGTGAATGTGGCTGACAGTTGGATTTGGTGATCCTAGAGGTCTTTTCCATAGATTCTATGATTCCGTGACATGACGTGCATTCTGATACGGACCATATTATAAACTCATTTGTGTGTGCATTTTTTAGCCTCAAAGGAATACCTTTAAGCATTACAGTTCATAGCTATCTCTCACCATGGTATCTTGGCATTGTGTTTGCAACACTGCAAACAATGAAATACAAAAAAGTCCTTCTCCACCTGTGAAGAGGTGGAAGTGTTTTACTACTGTCTATGAGAAAAGTGTTGATGAAGAAACAGGTCTTCCAGCAAATCTGATGGTGGCAAGGACACGGGTATTGCTAGAAATCCTTGGATTGTGGTGGTAATTGAGGGCCCACCCTGGATTAATATCCTTTAATAGTAATTCCTGTAGAAAAAACCCATTACTTTGCCCAAACACATACTGTGTGTCCTCCTGCTCACCTTCAGGAAGCTCTTCAGAGTGTTGGCTCAGCCACTGAGATACCCTTTGTCCCTTCTCCTTGGACCTGTCAAACCTTTTGTGCCTGACTGCCATTGCTGAAATGACTGAGTCTGGCAGAAAGGCAGATGCTCCCTGGGATAGGATAAGCTTAAGTTAGTGTATGAATTCCTTAGATTAGTACTAAAACCTGTTCTTGGATGCCCTGGAGAGCAGGGGACCAGCACAGGCTGAAATCCTGTGGTGAGATGCAGCACCCGGATGTTTGATCGACCCACGGTGAGAATGAAACCAGGCACTGAGCCCAGTTTCTTGTGAGCTCTTTGCTCAGACGGGCAAGGCAAATACACTCATGTGGAGTCAAGGTGGAGACCAAGTCTTTTTGTTTCCTTTCTGGGAACTGGAAATGGTCCCACCTCACTCAAGACATCACTGCAGTAGGATGCCTGCCCTCAAATGGTTAAGTGCTGATGCTTGTCTGAGTTATTTCCTGCTTCTTGGGAATGTGTTAAGCGCTAAATGATGCATGAGCACCTTGGAGGGAGGTGTTGCATTCTGTATGAAACTGTACACAGAGTATTTATTTTTCACTGATGATTTTATTCTGGTTCCAGGATAACTTGACATGCTAAGCAGGCCCTGAAGCAAAGCAGTAATTTACGTTCCTCTAAACAAACACGTCCTCTAATTACTGTTTTAAAGGTGGTATCACATAGGAAGAAGGAATAGAAAATAATTTTATAGGGTGGGACACAAGTCAAACTGGCACTGAGCATGAAGAAAATGTCCTGAAGTTGTAACAGCTTGTCTATATACTTGGCATGCTGCTTTACTTGCCCTGAATTTAGTAAGATCTTGGGTGTGATATTTCCTAGGAAAGATTCTTATCTCAGGGATCCGTGTCTGTCCAAATTGCAAAAATGGTGTTTTGTTCATCAGTTGGCCTCTGCTTTATGGTTTCTGCTTTTATTATTTCCTTTTTCCCATGCATGTTTTAGCAGGTAAGCTCTTGTAATGTCAACTGGGGACTGAACAGGGCTCTCCTGTAAAGGTAAAGACAGGAGACACCACAGAGTAAATTGGAAGAGCCCATCTCTGCAGCAGGGACTCTTAACAGGCTCCTGACAACCACACATGAGGTACAGACGGAGATACAGATCAGGCAGTCATTAGAGTTTTATCTTGTGAAATGTGCAATCAAGACAAGCCAAAATCTCTTAGTAATTTAGATTGCAGTCAACTTTAATTATGAAACCCAACTTCTGATGCTCTCTTCTCCCTCTGGTCACAGCTTACAAAATTTAATTGGCCTCAAAGATGACATATGTATTTTCAAATGGGCTGTTTTGTTTTCTGCAGCATGAAAATGAAATTAAGCCAATCCAGTTCTAGTGGCAGACCACTAGACAAGTTGGCATTTGTTAAGCACTTGTGTGTTCTTCTGAAGCTGCCATCCCCTACCTTTACCATGCACCAGCAATGAGGCTGAGCGAGTTATGGGCCCTGGGCAACAGTGTTCTCTGCTCTCCTCTGTGAAGGATAGTAACAACAGCAGCTTCAATTTGAGCTCACTCTTTTATTCCATGTGTTGACTAGTAGAGTTAGAAGGTCTCCCATACAGCATGTTTGAGATTATGACTGTATAGCTACTCTGTATTATTTATTACGTGTCTCATAAGAATTTCCCAAATGCTCTTTATGCTTTTACTTTTAAAAAAATATGGAACTATTTTGTCAAAATTTGGCTATATTATTAACTGAAATTGCCTTCTAGTTATCTAGGTTGAGGTTGTTTTCCTCCTATTTGTATGGACCTTTTCTGTCACTTCTGTTACACATTTTGTGTACATAAACTCTTCCTCACAGTCTGAGAGGAAAATAACGTGCCTGGAGAAAGCAACCATTATACAACATCCCAACATGCACGATCTCCGCAGTCCATATTAATAACAGAGAGGAAATAAAGATTTCATTTAAAGTCTGTGTCATGTGATTTGTTCTTCCATGTTTCAACAAAACATGTGGAATGTTCCCACTGACTGCAGCCACAACATCCTGGCAACATGTCCGGGAATGGGCCAAACGTATCAACACTTGAGGTACCAACCTAGCCAGACACTCAGCAAAGAGCACAGGAATATAAAGAGCAGAGGAGGTGGGAAAAAAGCCATTTTTAGCTGTACTGCACTGTATGGATCAGTACAGTTCACCACCAGAAACCTGTTAACATTTCAGAAAACAAGCACTTGTTTAAACAATTTCCTTCCATTAGAATTCAGTCAGAGGCTTCTTTGTTCAGACTCTTCCAAGTTGATTATTTATTCTTCATCCGAAAATATTTTAGTTTCCTCAGAGGAAACTGCAGCATGCTTTTGCTAGCAGTAGCTTGAGTTTGCACAGTAAAGGATTGCTGCAATAATGGTAATAAATGGTGACTTCCACAAACGCTCGTTCCCTTTTCTAAGTGGGATTGCTTGTGATAGGGCAGGAATTGTGTGCAGGCAGAGCTGTTGTTTGTATGAATATCATGCCCAGCTGAGTTTACATATTTGATATGATCCTGCCTGACTCCAAGGAGATAAATTAAATTAAGTTCTCAGAAGGGAAGTAATTAGACCATGAAACAATGGCAAAGATAAGGCACTATGGGAGAAAATGTCCTCGAATAAACAGGGAGTGGAGGGGGCTCTTAGTGGAGAAATAAGCGTTCCCTCAGCTCTCAGTAGATTAGCAAAGCTAAGATTTCTCAAAATTAAATTGAGAACAAAAGGAGCTGCTTAAGGCCTGATAACCCTGGCTTTGGGGAGAGAACAGGATAGCTGGGGAATGGTGCTGTCAAGAAATCTCCATCAGAGGTAGGTGCTGGGAGGAAGGTTTTCACGGTGGGTGGGCTCCAGGCTTCAACCTGTTCTCTTGCTTGCTACAGACCTGTTGTGAAATAAGTAGTGTTTCCTACATTCATTGTCCACATGAAAAAAAAAGCTGAGAGGTGCCAAAAGCGGAAGACTGTGTGAAGGTGTCAGGAAAACAAGGAATCTGCACACTGGAGTTACGGGGAAGAGGGTTTAGCCAACAACCTTCAACCCCGAGAGAAGTGGGAGAAGTGGAAGAAGTGTTTGGCAAAGTGTGCTGGTGTTGACACGAATTTATTTCTTCTAAAATAGAGCAGATTCCCAGGCCTGAAATCTGCCTTTGTAGTCAATGAGACAACAGTTTCTTTATTATTTTTGCTGACCTTTAGTTAAACAAATAATAAATGCTACCACAAGGAAGTACTGTATCACCTTTCTTTTAAATTATCTGATAGAATACTTTGTTTGGAGAATCAGGCTCTAAATCTCTTCCTGGTTACATTAGTTTTACATTTGTATATTTTTTTTTACTTCAACAAGGTTGTTTCTAAAATAAAATCCAACTGGATGTAATCAGCTATTAGAGTGAGCAGCTTGCAAACAGTGCCAGTGGGATTCTGAGGGGTTTTTATGTGGATCAGCCAGAGGATCTGGAAGTCTATGATTGTGAGAAGTAAAGGCATATTTTCTGTAAAAATGTCCTAAAATAGCTGTTATACCATCTTACCAGGTTTATGTGAGCCATGGATCCCTACAGAGAACCATATTGCTTGATTTTTAATTGGGTGAAAGATGGTATCTCCACTGGCAGTACACATGGGAGGGATCCTCTTTGTCAAACAGCGTACTTAATCATACTGAATCCTTAGAAATTATTTAAAGTATCCTTTAGTCTTAAAAAATGAATTGATATTGTAAAATGTGTAACAGTCCCTGTTTCAAGGGCATTCACCTGGATGTCATAGGTTTCTCTGTTAGAAATCCATGAGTATTTGACCAAAAAAGTCAGGCTGTGGGTGAGATTTCTTGAGATGGGAGCAGATGGTCGTGCTGAGGGGCAGGGAAATAGATCCTTCTTCATCAATTCTGGACCATGATTTGAAGCTCAGTGAGTAAAATGGCCTCTTGATTTCAGCTGCTGGCCTCACTCCCTGCTGTGGATGGACATTTCATCCCCAACACCACTCAGCCTGTTTATAAAATGATGAAAAGTAAATCCTGTTTGGATTGGAGGATTAATGTAGTCAAGGGGTTGCAGTGAGTAGAGAGGGTGTGCACATATCTGTCTTGTTTCGTGCTGCAAACCATCACCACAATGTCTGAGTAATGCACCAACTGGATGAGGAATTGCCAGTTTCTGGCAAATTCAACGGAGGTGTTAATCATTATGCTTTTGGGGTTATAAAACAAAGGTCACACACATACCTGCTTGACGTTTGGTAGCTAATTTTAGATTTCTCTGTTTGAAAGTTCTTTTTAGCATTTTTTGTGGGCAACTTGGGCTAGCAAATAGATGTTTTAGTCTTGGAAGAGATTAGCAGTATTTGATGGAGAGTTATGTTCTTGCTTTTTCTGACCATCTTTAGAAATGCTTTTCACAGCTGACATCCTCAGCAGACACGTACACGGATGAAGTCTAGAACTAGGAAGGATTTAACACAGCGAGTGGATTCAGAGTTATTTTAGAAGGCAGATTCCTTCCTCGAGGTTTCTGCAAGGATGGGGAAGTTTTCTAAAGGAGCTGTGCTCTGGGTCAGCACATCCTCAGGTCGCTCTGCTTAGGCCCTGTTCCCAGCTGGCACATCCCTCTCAGTGGGTGCTGAGAGAGCTCTCCGTTCCTTTTCAGGCTGAAGTCCCCTCCCTGGGTGAATTTTTCCACTTTCGAGGTCCACTTCTACTTTAATCAACTGAAAGTTGAGTTCCTTTGGGCCATTAGGCATCTGTGTTCTTCCTCCCAAGAGGACAGTTATTTTGACAAAGAAAGAGATGGAAGTTGTTTATCTGCAGAGCTCTTTGGCCAAGTCCCACCTTCAAATTGTAGAATTGTTATTTGGAAGGAAAAGGAAACCCTGAGAGCCAAGTTAGGATGCAGATTGCCTATTTCTGTGCATATCTCCATCCAACATTTTGACTTTCTGGAGGGCTGCTCTCAGGCTCCCAGCTCCCTCTGCAGATCATTTCCTCAGGCCTTGGGACACATGAAGGCAAAGGCTGTGCTGGAGCTCCTGTCCCTTGCTGGAGCTCAGAGATCTATCTCTAGGCAGTACATCAGCAGCCTCTGCCCACCCAGGAGCCCTGTTGTCCTTGCTGGAGGTGGGTATCCAGCAGAGAGGGGCTTCCTGCTTGTGGTTGTGCACTGTCCTCCTTGTGAGACTCCTAGCAGCTCACAGGTCCCACCTCCTGGGTGGCTTTGCTGGTCTAAGAGCCTCCTTGTCTTAAATGTTTTCACCCCTTCCTAGTGACAGTGGCACCAGGAGTGCAGGATTCAAGGGTCAGAAGGAGCAATAGAGAAGATGGGAATAGGCTAAGAAGGTCCTTAAAACCACAAATGAATGTGTCAGGTCACAGGGAATAGGCAGTGAATGGTGCAGAGATGTGCCCAGTCAAAAACACGGACTGGGAAATGTGCTTTGCCGCAGTGTGAGTGAATGAAAAAGGCCAGAGAGGAGGGGATTGCAGCAACTGAAACTGCATGTTTGTGACTCTTCCCTTCTCTTTATTTTATTCCTGACTGCTCCCCTGAGCAGGGTCTCCCAGACAGCACAAATGGAAACACAGGTCTTTGGAAACTGTGACCTGCTGTCACCACATGGCATGGCTGGTGCAAACAGCAGCCACAGAGATGACTTGTGTATGTGAGACAGCTGCCACGGGGAAGGAAAGAGCTTTCCAACTTCAGGTGGGCTTCTGACAAAGAGCAAATGGATGGGGGGAAGCAGCTGAAAGCAGAGGAGAAAATAAGACATAAAAACAAAACCAGAAATGCAGACAAAACAGGAGACACTGAGTAACAATTAGACTAATGTGAGATTAAGTGTTTTTACTGTTCCCACTGCGTGATTAAGTACTGTGGGATTTGACTCTGATTATCTACTCAGAATTGTATTTGTGTCTGTCAAAAGCGAAATGACATGTTAGAAACAGAGGCTCACCTGCCCCACCTGTGTGTGGTATGGAGTTTGCAAACCATAGTTCAACAGTTTATTAATCAAAATTAAAACAGTGAATTGTGTCTAACTGAGCACACGCATGACTTACGCAATTTTAACTGCTCAGCAGATTTTGTACATTGGATTTCGACAGTGTGACTTCACTGGTATTGTAGGCCTGGTTTCAGGTCACTGAAACCTCTCAGCCCCTTGGGGAGTCTGCTTGACTCCTTCATTACGGTGTCACCAGAACCAGCCCAGAGGTCTGATACCAGCATGGTGTGGACCAGCTCAGGTGTGAATAAAGACACAAGGTTTGGTTATCTTATCCTCTAAATATCTGCAAGTGTGTGTCCTTGTAGTAAGAACTGACACTTTCCTGCCCATTCCAACTGAGTGGTTCCACTTGGTTGTACCTTTCAGAAAGATAAATAAGGTGCCAGAGCTCACACTCATTAATTCCTTGGTGTCTGGTGTCTCTGGAGGTTTCTGGCTGGTTTCTTGGCAGGAAGTTTGTGCCTCTCAATGTGCCCATTAGTTGGCATGAAGCCACACATGGAAGCCCAAATGTATTTTGGGCATATGGATTCATGTTTGTTTTCTCCTAAACATTTCCAAAGTATTTTTCACAGTGTTTGCTGGTAGCTGGTGCCAGCCTGAAGCCTGAGCATGTTTCCATGCTAACTCCAGCTCCCTTTGAAATCCTCAAAACTCCCAAAATTCCATTGGTTTTGCAAACTTTGGTTTTCAGTCCTAGGTCAAAGGTGGATTTTTTTCAAGTGTGAATCAGTGTTTCCAGCTGTACTTCAGAGCTATGTGAATGGGGAGAAATGTACATTTTTCTGTGTGCTTGGTTTGAAGTTCATGATTTCATAATGAAAAATGGCTGAAGTTAGAAGGTTAATGGAAACTCAGAGCCACAGCATTAACTCAGCAGGTAGCTTCCTCCCTCTTACCATCCTATTGAGAGCACACAGATGCCCTCCTGGCTGGAGGAAATAATTGTTTGCATCAAATATGTTGTTATTTCAAAATCCCACCAGAACACAGAGTAACCTGATAATGCAGTGATTCACAGGTTGGAGTATAACTAGATGGATAGAGCAATAAAACAGGGCAAAAAGACTAGGACAGGATGCTTGTCAGGTTGGTACTCTGATGCAGTTTGGATTTGAACTTCAAGGGGCACTGTGCAGAGGAGTGCAACACATGAGAAGACACATAATTGATAAGGACCTGTGCAATTCTAGGTTTTAAGCTAAAGCACAAATTAGGAATTGTATAGGAACATCTGTGCCTGCATTTGTGTTGCATTCAGAATTGAGACATTCTGTAAATTTTATTCCAAATCCAGCTCTTGAGAGATCACCACATCGCAGATGATAAGACCCGTGAGACTGTGTACATTCATCTAGAAATGAACTTCTAACCTCATCAGTTTGTGATGCTAATCACATCACCAGCTACTTTCCCAGCAGTTTCTGCTTGTTGTGCTCAGCATCTATGAAGCACTGATACACTTGCAATTTGTGACAGGACATTGGATTTATTGATGCCACAAAAAGCTGAGGTAATGATAAAAAAGAGGAAGGGCTGATGACTGTTTCATGATGTATCATAAATGAATGCATCACTCCAATTAAGCAGACAATAGGCAGGAGTGAGTGCCATAAAATCACACCCCTTGCTTTGTAACTCCTTTTTCTTCTGGGAGAAGCCAGGCACTGAGTCTCCTCAAAGGCTGAGCTGGAGAATACCTTCTCCCCGCACACATGCTCCACCCAGCTCAAAATTGAGAAACAAGATGTGTTTGTTGTCCTAGGGGTCCTTCAGCATCATCCTGACAAGCTTTATTGGCAGATGGTCTTTAAGCAGGACACAGCATTCATTTATTAATTCAGCTTTATTTGTGGGGAGCAACACAGCTTTTAGCACAGCAGAGAAGGGGATGTTACCAGAATGCCCTGTGTCCATCATCACTAAGGCTGCATTTAGTACAATTTATTTTAGTCTTTGTCTAATAACTACCTTTCATTCTAAAAACCTTGAATTAATTAGATGTATTGCTTAGGAAGAAATGAGTCACCACGTGTGACTTGTATGTGTGACTTGGCTGCATAAAATATTAGGAATCTATAGAACTGTAGCTTATAAGCCAGTTGGTTAGAAAGCATTTTCTTGAATGCCATGAAACAACCCACTTTTTCATACTGATTTCTTCTTAATGACATGAATGAAAACAAGGAATTGACAAAGAGAAATTTGCTATCATTGTCCATTGAAGTACATTTATTAACTCTTGCTTTCAAAGTATTTTTATTCCCATTTCTGCTTCATCATGACTTGCAAAAAGTCAGTGGGCAGTGGTAAAACCTAGCTAGAATAATGGAAAAGAAACCACATGTCATTGCAATATTGCTCTTTAGCCCTACTGCTCCCACAGCTAGACATGCATTTATTTTACATGAAGGATTTGCTGTCTTTTAGCACTAATTGCTGCTTATGACATTAATATTGTGCTTGTTGCTGTCTGAAATATTGGTGTTGTTAACCTCTATGCTCTGCTGCAGGACAGTGCCATATTGCCATATTTAAAAAACATAAATTCTTTCTGCAGTGGTTATTAGGGATTTAACACCATGGAAAGATTCCAGTCTTCCATCCCTTCAGTGCCTGTATCACCCTTAAAAATCCTTTAGATATATCTTTTTAAATATATTTAGCTATCTGAAGATACCCAGGAGGATGTTTGAAAGCACTTTGATGGTTAGTTACTGTAGGAAGTTACTTGCATCATATGGTACCTAATAATGATTAGAAGTCTGGTCCTTGGCTACAAAGTGTGGGTTTTTAAAAATTATACTTCCATGCCATAAGAAAAGAGGGAACTGCAGCTTAAAGTCCTCTTTTCTGGACAAGTGGCTGCAAGTATAGAGTTGGCTTCTGGTGTAAACTTCTCTGTTACATCTCCAAAGGCACTCTGGAGACATTGTGAATCCGGGTTTCTCTCTCCTAAAAATAGAAACCTATACATAGGGTCCCTGTGCTCCACACTGATACATGTAGCAGGAATAAATGAACTTCACTATTTAATTTTTAATTAGACTCTCTTTATGATAGCCTTTGTAAAACTGGGGAGATTAAGCTTCTCAAACTTATTCTCACCTGGTTAAAAACCAATTAGCTGTTATACACAAGCAAAGCGCATCCTTATTAACAAGGATTTCTGCTAATTATATTGTTCTGGTTAAATGACTTTTCTGACACTTGGTGTATTGAGTTCCAAGTCTACTTTTGACTCTACAGTGATGCTGCCAAGACGTGAATCCAGCCAAGTGAGACCCCCGGCAGTCTTGCCTGATTAAAGATTCTAAGATTTGGCCCAGCTGAATAGTTCCATGATTAATTCTGCCCATTGCTGGGAGGTTTTTTTCCTGTTCTCTCCCTCTGCTTCTTTCCTGAAGACCACATGCAAAGCAAACCCAATAGCAGTGGAAGCAGAAGATGTACTTTTGTCCCTAGTGTCTGGGAAGAGTGAAAATAAACCAGTCTTGTACATCAGTAGGCTTCACTTGGCTTTGAAATGCCAGGTTCAGCTATGGAGGGCTGGAGCTGTGCTCTCTGTCATTTCCCAGCTGTGCAGTGGAGCAGTGCTGGGTCTTCAGGAGTCCCACTGCTTTCACAAGCGTCAGGAGAAGTGGATCTGCCTTTGAGTTTGGTTTTCTACGCTGTGATTGAGGACAGTAACTCATAATGAACACGGAGTGGCACGGTCTGTCCTCTGAGATCAATCTGCTGTGCAGAGCTTTCCCACTTACTCCTTCATGGCACAGGGTTCCTGTGACTCACCGAGGGCTATTGGCACTTCCCACAGGCAGCTGGGGGAGCAGTCTTCTGTGTAGGAGTGTCCTAATACAGGGATGATGAAATGTGGAAACCTGCCTCGCCTCTTACTTATCCTTCCGTCTCAAGAAATAAAATAAATTGGCTTCCCAGTGGCCTGGTGGGAAGGAGGGGGTTTTCTGACAGGTTGCTGCTGATGAGTTTGTCATGTGGCTTGTCCTGGCAGATCGAGTCCTTGAGTCAGAGCCACTGCCTGGATGCCAGCTAAGGATTGCCCAGGAGCCCCAGGAGAGCTGTGCTCCAGCATCCCAGTCTGCCAGGCTCCCCTGCTCCCTGGACATGTGGCCCTGGGCATGTCCCCCTGTACACATGTACCCCCTGCACACATAGGCTCTCCAACCCATTTTGGAGGGTGTTTGCTGTTCCTCACTGTAGGAGACACCTGCAGCTGTGCAAGTGTGACACTGTTGGCCGCTGGCATGGCACTGAGGAACTGTTTTAATTGTCATATGCACACCCAGTCTGATGAGACTCAGTCAAAGTTTGTTATTTTCTTGACTGCCCAGCAATACCTGGCAGAGCTCAGCATGCTGAGGACAACTCAGCTTCATTGGTGGACAAGAAATTTATGTTCAGGATGTCATTTGTGCTTGGTTGCCCATTTTCTCTTCTGCTTCTCTTGTGGAGAAAATGTGGTTTTGAGGCGTAAACCTCTTTGGATGTGACTGTAGAGCATAACCCTGCTTCCTGCTGTGAGGCAAAGTGTCTTTTTGGTTACATCAGTGTTTTCTGAGTACATAAACCATCTCTGCCTTTGTGCTGTTACTTGTCTTTATCATCAGCAGTTCAGCTCCACCTCACTCATATGCATTAGCTTTTGGGTTAACCCAATAGATAAAGATGTTGTAAAAGTCACAGCTGGGAGTCCCAGCTCTGTCACATCTGGGTGACAGCTACATTTATTCCCCATATGGTGGAATGAAATACCTGGTTTTGTTGTATCTTTCAACTCTGTACTTGTCTGAATAGGCATTTTTCCGTGTTCCTGTGTAACTTACCTAGGCAGGTGCGTGGGTGTTATAGCATTCACCCTTCATTAGTATGTGTTCAACCAGTGAAGGAGATAATAGTAGACAACAACACCCCTGTGTCTGTGTCAAATGGGTATTTCACGGATGGCAGGGCTTTCTTTTCAGAGGTGCAGTGTCTGCTGCCAGGTTTCGGATAGAACTGAGTGTCTGTGTACACATGGCACTCATCTGAGAGCCAGGAGGCCACACGAAGTGCTACACCAGTTATTCAGCTCTTCATTCACTGGAAATTAATAAGATCTCCTCATTTTATGAGGCAATGTACAAGGATAGTTGCTCTGACTGCAGCCAGATCACCCTTCCGAGAGTGTCGGTCTTCCTGTTTTTCAGGGGTTTTGCCAACAGAGCCTGCTTTTATGTTCATGAAACACCTCCAGAGCAACCCACCTCGGCCCAGGAGCTGCTCACCACCTTCAACTGCACGTGGCTCCTCAGTCTCCCAGGCGAGGGAGTGGCAATCAGCTCTAATTACTGGCTGCACATGTAAATCCACAGTCCTGCACACTGCAAAAACAGGGCTGCTGCCAAGAACTAAAGGATGGCACACTGTTTCTGTCTGAGATAAATCCTTGCAGACACTGCTTTTATCTTTTTCACCTTTAATGATTAATTCATCATTAATATTTGTTTTGATGTGTTTCACATTAAACAGCCTGGAGGTTTTTTCTCAAGCTTTGCAAGTGTTTTTGTTTGCTGCCAGTCGGGATCCACCGATTGGAAACCATCATTCTCATGGTTTGGTCTGTTTCTTGTGGAAGTCAGGGGTATTCCTGAAATGGCACTGACATGGTGATATTCCTGTTCTTGAATGGGCTGCCAGATCTGCTGCAGGAATACAAGCATTCCAGAAGGTTATTTGGACCTAGTCTTCCCACTAGAGTTGCAAGTTTTAGTAATAGAAGACCCAGAGCTTGAATTTCTTTCCCTTGAACAGCTGCTGAGCAGCATTCACCTGAAAATGCTTGAGGCAAGTGAGCACAAGGTCAGCACCTAACCCCAGGTGTGTGATCCACGAATCACTCATGATTATTCTCAAAGTGCCTATATTAATTTGTTATGTTTGTTGGGGTTATAATGTTCCACTGGTGCCTGGCAAAAACCCATAAATCTGTCCTGGAAACGTTTTGCTTTGTCTGAGCTCTGTTGTGATCTGACTTGGAAATATAACATAAGGTAGGGCAGGGATCAGAAATTGCAAGGTGTATGTGGGTAGGTATTGTCACAGCCAGTTTGTGCTACAGCTGATTAACTACACAGCTGTAGAATGTCTCCAGCTTGACTTTATGACCGTGAAATCTCATGGGAACGTTTTATGCACGTGGTACATAAGGCTGGGATTTGCTATAGAAGACATGCAGTGCTAGGGAAGGAAGGCCATTGAAATGGATGGAAATATTTCTGGCTCTTCGCTCCTGAGTAACAGAAGGTTATAGAGGTGATGGGTAGGATCTGGAGAATTAAATGGAGAGGGGTCAAGTTGTATAATCATGAGACAAAGTGTCCTGACACCTCCCTGTCCTGTCTCCTCCATGTGGGTCCCAGAGGAGGCAGCTGCACTGACAGCAGAATCACTCAGCATCCTGCTAGGACACTGGATCAGGACAAATCCCATCCTGGCCCATTGCTTTGCATACAGAAAATGACATGCCTAATTGAAGTGTTAAATCGTGAAAAAACTAAACTGGAAACTGTGTTAATTTTAAAATCATCACCATCTTCTAAGGCTAATAGACGTAGGTCTTTAGTGGGCATCCCTCTCCTGATTTTTGACTGTTCCTACTTCCTTCAGACACCTGCTCTGAGCCACTTGCTGCCAAAACTGGAGGTTTTTGTCACAGTCTCCAGTCACAGCTGAGGGAAGGTTATGAAGTGACTCATCTCTCTATGTTTACCTTTGTGTACCACCTTCTAGGGCATCCAGGGTCTTTCTCTTCTAGCTGGTTTTGCAAAGCAGACCAAATTAACCTGACAGAAGCATAGAGATCTTAAAAATATTAGTGAAGACATTAATTTCTTTCCTGTGTTGTGAGCAGTCTGTGTTTTAAAGCCCGCATGTGACCACAAAGTTCAACTCCTGGTCCTTCCAGCCACAGAGATTTAACTAATTTGGCCAGGCAGTCAGCATATGGGCACTGAACCATCTGGCTTTGAGCTGGAATTAGCTCTCCCTTGCCCAGTCATTAGATCAAGCAAGGCAAGATGTGTAATGTGGGTGGGAACAAAAGGTGTCATGGTGGTAGGAGATCAGAGGAGGTCAAAAAACACCGTCTGGCATGGGGACACAGCACCATTTCTATGTTTTGGCTCATAAAAATGAGCTATCTTTTATTTTTAGTGCAAGGGAATATTCAGTACTGAATCCAGTAAACCTCCTCCAGCTCTTTGCAATAGGCAAATTAAGGATATAACTTCAAAAAACACCGGCAATCTAACTGTAGTAGGAGAGAAAAACCAGATGTTTTGGCTTTTCAGACTCTGTAGAGCCACCTTTGCTGAGCAACTGAGATCTGCCTGGTTTTGTTCACATCTCTGCTGTGTGTCTGAGCCGAGGCGTCTCTAAGTTTCACATTATTTGCATGTGTGTTTGGGAGTTAGAGGGAGACTGCTGCCCTGAGATGGTGGGGACCAAAGCCCTTTCTGCAGCCACAGAAGCTGTCACCACTGCTGGACCACATTCTTGTTGGCTGCAGTAGGAGGACATTGTGGGCGATATGAAGCAGTAGAAATTAATGTCAGGGTCATTAAACCTTCCACCTTTCTTCTAAAGCTGTCTCCAGGGTGCCCATTTCAGGGGAAGGTGGTTGACTTGGTGACATCAATCTGGTAGCTTCTTACAGTTTGGACCCTTGAAAATCAAGAGGACATGTGTGATGTGAGGCACCACACTCTCCTCCCTCCCTCTCATATCCCAAACGTCAGCAATAGTGTGGCCAGCAGGACCAGGGCAGTGGCTGTCCCTCTGTGTTCAGCACTGAGGCTGCACTGCCCATCCTGGGGTCACTTTTGGGCCCCTCGTTACAAGAATGGCACTGAGATAAGGCAGGGCAACTCCCACCCACAGCATCAGTATTGGAAGGGTTTTTGGGAGCAGGAATGGTGGGCAGAGCTCTGCTGCAGCCATTTCCAGGACAGCCACCAGTTTCCTTCCCCATACCAACCCCTGCCATCTCCCTCTGCCCCGCTCCCCTCTTAGCAGAATTGCTGTGATTTCTCCTTGAGATCAGGCTGGCTTGTTCCCATGCATCCTCACATCACTCTGAGAGCCATCATGAAGATTTTTTGGTAGTTTTCCCTCAAGTGGAAAGCAATCTGATCTGATCACTCTCTGTGAACATGTGTGAGACTACCCTACTATCTGTTGAAATTACTGACTCATTTCAAACAAATAAGACAGCTGAGCAGAGGTAAGTTTGCAGTGTCCTCCAGAGCAGAAACTGTGATTTAAATGCTTCCCTTGGCCAACTGGTGAATTCATCAACCCTCATGCTGCTGGAAAAACTCTCTCCAGGGTACGTGTGGGAATAATGGAACACTGATTCTCAAAGACATTTGGGTACTCAAAGCCACGAATCCTTACAGACTCAGGCTTTGTTAGTTCTGGCTTTCACAAAATTATTTGTGCTTTCTTGTGGCATTTTACCTGTGACATGTGCTGCTCATGGAGGTGCAGCATTAAATGTCATGTCTTGCAAATGTAACACTGACTTGGAAAGAGTTGTTGTGGGGGGAACCTGCCCTACTTCAGCAGCTCTCATGTTTGCCCAAGGTTTTGGTACAGTGTTCTTCTAACTGATCCTCATTTTCAGTGTTAAATATGATCAGTGTTCATGTGATTCAATCGTGGATTGTAGCTGGGGTGTTTCACATGCTCTCCTGGCAGATCAGCAGCCAAAGCAACAGCAAAATCTGGGTTTTCTGCTTTTATCAGTGCAGCGTGCAGCCCCTCTAATTAATGATCCACGGCAGCATGCAGCAGGTTTAATGCCAGCTCTTTGGCCTCTGGGATGGTCAGGAGCCAGCAGAGATGTACAGAAAGCTCAGTCATTAAAGGATTTAGTTTCCATTATTGTACATCATCTTCCAAATTTTAATCCCTTGCTTCTTAAAGCTTCTCCAGCCAAAGCCCATTGAATATATTAAATTTTCAGATTTTTTTTGGCAAACATTGAAGTGAATATTGTCCATTATAGCTAGATCTGGACCTATGGGGCCTTGTGCACTTCTGGTGGCAACGAGTAGGAGGTGATGTCTCTGTGCCAGCCAGGGGCAAGGGAGGATTTTAGCATCACTGGGGTGCCACGTACTCATCACCACTCCAGCACTGCAGCACAGCCCATTTGGCGTGATGGGAACTGCCATGCAGGGCCAAATACCACTCCTGGTCAAGTCAGGTCTTGTTGTGGGAATGTGTTTCAGCCCCTTTGGAGGCGGATGTCTCTGTGTTTCAGCAGTAGCAGTCAGGGGAAAATGACAATTTCCCTATCAATGCAATGACTCCACAGCGAGCAAAGGGGCCCAGTCTGCACTTGGGGCTCTGCTGCAGATCAAACACTCTTTCATTAGCCCTTGTTTGCACAGCTGCCATGCCCAGAAAACTCACTTGAAGCCCTTGGTTGCCCAGTTCAGTTTACTCCTTTAAATCTTGGCTGGCCTTGTGTTAAAATATTGCTCAAGTGCAACATTGCCTTCATTCATTTGTGTTGTCGACACCTTTGTAAGAGCACGTGGCAGAATCATAGACTGAAAGTCTGGAGGGGAAGCTTGATAATTTTGCATGGTTGCATTGAGCCCTGAGGTTTGTGTCTGCCCGAGGCACAGCATCCAGCCCAGGGCTGCTCTGAGCAGGGGGAGTTCATCCTTCCTTTTCATAGTTTCATAGTTTCTTTCTTATACTAAACTTTTCATAGTTTCTTATTGGGGTTAATCCCTCTTTACATTTTCTTTGTACACTTCAATTTCCCTGATTCTCACTCCTAGATTTATTTTCCTCTTCTTTTTCCCATGGATTGCAGCATGTCATGAGCCTTGTACGGTGAAAAGTCCTGAGTCTAAAAAAGAATTAGCTTTTGTTTATTTGTATTTTTATTTCTAGACATCTTTATTCTGTCTAAAGGCCTCAGAATATTCCTGAAATTGAACAAAGCAGTGGTGGCTGGAGGTGGCACCTGCCCTTTGTGCCACAGATGGAGGAATTTTGGGGACACATCGGGATGTGGGACATGCAAGCAGCACATGGGGTTTGCCTGGACAGAGTGGGAGCATCAGGAAAAATAGCAAATGTGGCGAAAGGGAAATGAAAGGGTGGTAAGGGCAATTTTCCTTAGTTCATATCAATATGCATAATCAGATCTAATTTGCTTTAAGCAAGTCCATGCTTTGATGTTCACTTTCAGGATTTTTTTTCTTTCTTTGGAAGCAAGTAAAGTAAACAATGGGAACTGCTGTCACCCCAGTTCATGTCCATGTCCCCTCTGCTACAGCCATAATATTGCACCATCATGTACCCCAAAAGCATCAATGAGTTGCTTTGGACAGAGTTAATCAGGCAGATTTATCTATTGCTGTGCTGGAGCCACGTGTTGGGAAGGGAGGAGTCTGGAGAGGGAGGACAGAAGGAAGAAAAGGGCTGCAGAGATGTGGGGTTAAGATTCTGTCACTGAGATGGGAAGGAGAAGAAACTGAAATAATATGGCTCAGTGATTAAGATATTACTCTGGGATTGATTGGCCCTCTCTGCTCCATTCTCTCTTGTGGTTACAGAAAAACTTGTAGTTTTTCTGCACAATGCTTCCCCTTCTGTAAAGTGAGAGCAGCACCTTTTAAAATAATAGATCCTGTCAGGTCTTGAGGAGATCAGACAGTCCAGTATTTCTGCAGAGCTGCGTGCAGGCATTTGGAGGCTTAGCAGAATGAATCCTCTGAACCTTTGAGACTCACTTGGTGCTCCTAGCAGGGGATAAAAGAGGAGTTAATTAACCCATCCCCAAATCCCTCCTGATCCACAACCAGCAAGTAGCTGCCACTTCACAGTGCTTTCCTTGGCTCTCGAAGTACCCAAGCACCTCTGCAAACCAGAAGTGAATTGTCTGCCTGTTACTCACATGTCTGGCACTGCTGACCTGCTTGCAGAGGAGTGGGACAGATTTGCTCCATCCCCACTGGACTTTGTGGTACCAACAAAACGTCTTGATGATGCCACACTCGCTTGCCCAAACTCCAGCGTATTATTGAAATGAGCATTGTTCATCCTTGAAGGATTAATTACTGTGTATCAAGGCTGTAAGTGACTGCTTGCTCATGCTTTAAAGGGAAGAAAGCAGCACGTGAATTTCTGTGTGAATTTCTGGAGTGAGTGGCAGAGGAGCCACTGCTGGCGGCAGTGACCTCTGCTGGGAAGCCCACGGCTGGTCCGGTCCAGCTCCAGCAACACAACCCCCAAATTTATCTAAACTGTGGACTTTGCCCCAAGTAATCTCCATGTTGCTGATTTTTTAATTTTGAATTCCATTTTCCTTTTATTGGCTTGTCATTTGAGAGTTCCTCTGAGTGGAGAAATGCCGTGCAGGATGAGCTGTTTCATTTGCAAGTGTGCAATGTGCACTTTGCCAGGGATATCAAACACTGCTCAACACCACGACTGAGGCCTTGCTGGTCTTGAGGAGGCTGAGAGAAAGGGGAGAAAAATGCCTCCTCCCCTTCTCATCATGCCCCTGGAGTGCAGCAGCCACCAGCAGTTGGGGTGACTGGTAGGCACAGACGTCACCTCCCAAAGGGACATTGTGCTCCAAATGCTCCATCATCCCTATGAGATGTGTCCTTTGGGGGTGATTCAGCTTCTTCAGCTGTCTTCTCCCAGATGACACTTCATATTTGCTGTCTTCCCACATGCTTACATCCTGCATCTGATTTCAGAGGGGGGCTCAACACAGAGGACCCCGCGGGGGTGGGACTAAACCTTTTCTCCCCCCCTCTCTGTAGCACTGAGCAGGTTTATCCACCCTCCCTCCCAGAGCACAGGGCACGGTGCCCATTTGGTTTGCAAATCAGGGAGGGGAGAGGGTCTTGTGGCAGCCCCAGTGCTCAGCCTTGCATCTCTGATGAGCTCTTTCCTGGCCTCTGCCACCCTGGCTGTTGGCTGTGGGTGACCATGTGTGCCATGGGGAGAGGTTGGTGATGCTGTCCCAGAGGGGGTTAGGCTGCTTTGGGGAACCTCTGAGGTTCTCAAAAACAGAAATGCAAAGCATTAGTGAAAACCATACCACGGGCTAAACTGGGGGCTTCAAACATTATGGCAGTTTGTCTGTGTTGAACTGCCATCATCCTGATGGTGGGAGGAACACAAAGGGTCATGTGAATGTGCCTGGTGCATAAAGGAAAATGGAAAAAGAAATATAATAATTGTCATTAAAAATTAATAATTACTTGAAATGTCATTTCTAACATACCTCCAGCTAAACTAAACAAGGCAAACCTACCCTTGCCCTATCTAACCCTTAAGGGACCCAACACTAGACCTGCACAACAAAATAAATGCTTCCAAATATTTGCTGTGTAAAGCCAAGTGGGTGGTGTATTGGTTTCCTGTTGCAATTACTAAGAATTTAATTTGGGATGCAGCCTACCTGGAAATTTTGCTGAAGTATCATGGGATTTTCCAGCCATTTGGATAGAATGAAGAGCCAAGTCATGTATTTGTTGCTCTAACATCCCACAGTGCATTATATTTGAGTTTGCTTATTGTTGATGTTAAATTTCCTGTGTGTGAAAGTCCTTGCATGAACACAGCTTTTGATGACTGATTATGGGCATAAATTCAGGTCAGTCATAATCTTTCCAGTGAATTCAGAGGAAATTGAATTAGTCTGCATGCTTACAGGAAAGATCCTGCTGGGCACAAGGGACCTTCCGCTCTCCACATCATCACACAGGTGCTAGGACAATTGTGACCATAAAGGATAAGGTCCTGACATGTGATTAAGCATCTTAATTAAGCTACTTGAACCTAGAAACATGTAGAGAGTTTTGCATTTGCTGATAGTACATGTTTACTTTCCTTCTGAACATACCCATCTGTTGCTTAGTGAGTGGCCTCTTCTTAGAATTTTCCATCTTTCTCTTGCTCTTAAAATACTGTCTGGAATTGCTGTAATTAATATTCTGCCCTGGCATTGTACTGGGGTAGTCTCTTCAGGGTTTGCACAAGTTAAATATATCCTTTGCAAATTACTTGTAAACATTTAAGGAACCAACCCATAGAGTCATTGCTGAAGTAGCCAATTAGATGTGTGCTTGTAGAGATGATTTTTCTCTTTAAAGCTGGTGTTATGGCAAGGGGCTTGGTGGGAATGGTGAGGATGTAGAAAAGCCACGAAGGCTCTTGGAGCTGTTGCACACAGTGCTTAATAATGCTGCAGGGAAATTTGGGCATCAAGACCAGGCTTAACATCAGAGCAGCACGAATTTGGTGGGAAGGAGTGTGGGGCTGTCATATGGCTGCTGATTCCCTGTGCCAGCTTCTGCACGGGGTCGGATCCCTGCTTCCTCCCTGCCAGCGTGCACCCTGCCTCTGCCACTCCCTTGCACCCTGCAGCAAAGCTGTCCTGAGAATTCAGCCTCCAACCAGCCCTCTTTGTTCATCTGACACAAGAACTGTAAACCCCTAATGCCTCAGATACTTAGCCTTTATGCATTTTGGCTTCAGAGACGATTGAAAGAAATTTCTCTGAAAAATTACTGTATTCTGGGCTGTGAAGCACTTTGGACTGTTTACTTTTGTTGAAAGGGCCCAAAAGATTATCTAG
The DNA here is from genome assembly GCA_013397915.1 of Daphoenositta chrysoptera. Lineage (NCBI taxonomy): Eukaryota > Metazoa > Chordata > Aves > Passeriformes > Daphoenositta > Daphoenositta chrysoptera. Next base: position 38,390 of record VZRO01000325.1, on the reverse strand, counting down.
TTCCAATCCCCCTGCCTCGGGCAGGGACACCTTCCATTAGATCAGGTTGCTCAGAGCCCCATCCAAACCAGCCTTGATCACTTCCAGGGATGAGGCATCTGCAACTTCCCTGGGCAGCTTCTGCCAGTGCCTCACCACCCTCACAGTAAAGAATTTTTTCCAAATATCTAATCCAAACCTACCCTCTTCCAGTTAAAAGCCATTATCCCTTGTTCTATCACTACATGTCCTTGCAAAAAGTTTATGATGTTGAGTAAAACACTGACAAGTAGTATGTAGCTAAAAATAGCTTTATGTTTTGCGGTCATGTGAAAAAAATTTAAATTACTATTTCATCTTATCTTATTTTGTGTTTTTTCAGGATCAAGCATGAAAATATAGTTGCCCTGGAAGACATCTATGAGAGCCCAAACCATTTATATCTGGTCATGCAGTTGTAAGTACTGAACCTAACAAAGTTTTTGTCAAAATTGCCAGCTTTTCTTGTTCTGAGTTTGTTCTTTAACCCAAAAGATGGGATATGTGAGAGATATTTGTCTTGTGTACTACAGACTGCAAAATCCCTGGAGGGTGGTCAAAACCAAACCTCCAGTCGTGATGTGCTGGGTTGTTGTGAAATTGGGAATTAGATTGTTCTGTGACTAGTCTCACCCAAATCAAACCAGAGTAGTTTTGTGAGATCACATGAAAAAAAGGAGTAGAACAGACAGACAGGGCAGCAGAGTAAATTACAGCTGAGAAGAGCCAGATGTGCCATAGGGAAGGCTGGAGCATCTGATAGAGGCGGCTCTGGGGTTAAATACCTCAGGGGAAGTCCTTGGGGAAAATGCTGGTCCCTTGTCTGTTGATAAGGTCCAGGCATGGTGATGTCCTCAGAAGTTGTTGTGCTGTCGTTGTGGGGACAACAGTGTCTGGTTAGTTTTTAGTGTGTTTTTGTAGCCCTGCATTTCAGTTCCAAGTGCTGCAAAAGGACTTGCACAGGATAGTGTTGTAAAAATTCCAACAAACCAGCTGGGTTGTGAGAAGTATCAGTTTTGTAATAAATTGATTTACAAATCCTTAGTTTTGTTTAACCTCTTTAAAAAAAATAAATAGATATTATTCCTATTTATTGTTAGCTTGTGTAATGTAGTGCAACCATCACCTTTATAAAATCCCTGCACCCAGATATTTGGGTTATGTGAAGTGTAGTTCTGTAATCAGAGCTGACACCAAGTATACCTTGGTATAAATTTCTACTTGATCACCATTCAACACTTCCTAGGGAATTATCCTTTCTGTTACAGCTGTACTTGTAGATCCAGCCAATTAATTTTCCAAAGGCCAAGCATTTAGCTGTTCCAGAGGGCCACAGGTTCACTGATGCCCACTGGGGTGAGATGCCCAGCTGCAGCCAGAGGCAGGAGCTCAGCAGCAGCGTTTGGGGTGGCAGCTCCAAGCAGTCCCCAGCCCCAGCAAAGAGCTCTGCCTTGTCTAACAAGATAGGCCAAGAGCACTAAACTGAATGCAGGGAATAATCTTCCTTCACTTTTTTGGGAAAGGGCTGTGTTATCCCAAGATGGAGAGGACAAAAAGGCCAGGGACTCACCCTCATCTCTATGGATGTTACATGAAGGATGGTGCAACCTCTGCACTGCTTCTGAATTTTCATCAATAGTTGGGCTTGGAATCTGTTGGTATCAAGATTTGGGTGGCAGCAGTGCCAAGTCCAGGAGACTCAAAATCCATTCTGCATGCCTCCTTTCATGGATTCCTGTTTGGGAGAAGGCATGTATGCATAATCCCTTGTTGCCAAGGTAACTCCAACTTGTTGATACAATAGCTATGAACCATTGCACAGCATGAAGTATCTTATCTATTTGTTTACATTTCTGCCCTGATTATTATTAGATTCCTTGTGGGTTTTTCAGCTTCTCATTTTTGTGTATTTCTCCTAAACAATTTCTGCTACTTTTACCTGCATTTAAAACTTGGGTTCTGTGAAGCGGAAGGGGTTCTGATCAAGCAGCTTTGAGAAAGCCACATTTAGATTGCAAAAAAGTGGTGGTAAAATCAGGGCCACTCGAAGATCAGCATCACAAGCACAACAAATCTCAAATCCATATGCGCTTTTTCATGGGTCATTGCTTGCTAACTGGACTCTAGCTAATACTTCCCAAGGATTATTTTGTGGTGTGGACAGCATTTTCATTACCAACGTTTAGAGCACTCCTTGCTATGTTGTGGAAAATTCACATTACAGCCCCGGAGCATCTCGCAGCACCCCTGTGGGAGAAAGCTTTAGAAGGCAGACCAAGCCTCCCTGCTTATGTTTGTCCTTGAGTACATCTACTTTTACATGAAAGCCATGCTTGTTAGCAGGCCAGCTTGAAGGATAAATATCACACCTCATTTACTCTGTCAAAGATATGGGCAAGTAAAGGTCTCAGTGTCTGTGCTGGAGTTGGAAAGAAGGGAGGTTAAGAGGCAGCTGTCCATGTCTACTTGACACTTAATTTGTTCCTGCCAGTCCCCCCTGGGAGCTCTTCCCAGGGTTACGTAGCCGTTGGTGAATCTGCCCTGTGTGTTTCCTGGCATGTTCATGGGGAAATCAGATCTCTGGCTTTGGTTTCACCACCTTGTTCTCACATATATTGTATACAAGCCCTCACAGAACTGTTCAAACTGACACAATCCTCTTAGTGCAAGGTAGACCGGAAGTCCAGGTTGGAGATTCCTGGATTCAACAACTCAGAATTTCACGTGCTGTCTCAAGGGGTTATACTGTTCCTTAGAAAGGGCTGGGCTGGGCTATTTCTTCTTTCTTTATTTGCCCAAAATACAAGATATTCCAACCCAGTGCCTCTAGGTTTGGCAAGGCTGTGGACATCTCCTTGCTGTCTTTCACTCCCAGCAGTGTTGCTCTGCTGTGGTATGAGGTGGTTGCTGGTGCAGCTGCAAAGCAGAACACAAATGTAGGATAATCGCTGCCTGTCCTGTGATGACTCTGCCAAAATTTTGCAGGCACTATAGAAAAATACTGCAGAACATTTGTTGTATTTCCGTGAGGATGATGTGCTTTCCAACCAAGAAAACATCTGCTCCTTCCCAAGCTTAGATTTCCTATAGTACTGTTAAGACCTACACAGGCAACAAAGACAAAAACTAAAATGAAACTCTTAAAGTTTCGTTTCTTCCGGATGCTGGGTGAGACTTCCCCAAAGGGTATTGTAGAAGACAGGGGGAAATAAACTGCTTTCAGAAGTAGTTTTATTGAACTATTTTGGTGTAATAGTGAGCTCTGTTAATGAGCAGTTATAGGATTTTTGGTTGCTGTTGGTGCCATTTGGTAAGAATTACCCTACTGTGTCTTCTAAGTGATCTGCCTTATTTCACCTGTCAGTATAGGGAAAGATCTTGATAATCTGTTGTGGTTGGTAATGTCAGATACTAATGTTTCATTAGCATAATCAACCTCTTTGGGTATTGATGATTCATTTTCTGCGTGCTGGAAAATCATGCATAAAAATGGGTTTACATAAACACGTGGATACTTGGAATAATCTAGTTTGGAAAATGCCTCAGAGATCATTGAGTTCAACCATTAACCTGTCACTGCCAATCCCACCACTAAACCATGTCCCCAAGTTCCACATCTACACATCTTCTAAATACCTCCAGAGATGGTGATGCCACCACTTCCTGGACAGCCTGTTCCTGTGCTTGACAACCCTTTCAGTGAAGAAATTTTTCTTAATAATCCAATCTAAATGTCTTTTTCGCCTGAGTTTTGCGGGTCCATTTGCAAATGCTGTTTCTGACTGTGCTGCCTGGGCAGATCAGAGCAGATTCCCAAGGCTCGGCTCTGACTTCATCTCTATTGTTCACCTGCATTGAAGCGTGAAGCAGCAGAGTTTGGTTTCTCTGAGAATTTTGTGTAACCTACACTAGTCAAAGCCACAGGAGCTTTGGCTGTTCCTTCTCCAAAAGATATGGGGCCATGGTAAAAAACGATTAAGACAGTAATTTCCTTGCTCTCCTTCATCCGTTTCATCCATCCATCCATCCATCCATATTTGCTTAAAGTATGTAGGAACTTGACATTTTTGCTATCTCTACTCTTCTGTCAAAGTTGGTTGAAGTTCACCCAATGGGTCAGAAATTACTAATGGCTGGTAAGTTGGGATGGAGAGTCATTGTGTCACTGCCTTTGGAAAATAAGCTAAATATGGGTCTAAAATGCACCTCCAAAATACATGGAGCAGCCTGGGGAAGTGTGTAGCTAGATAAGTAATGGTCAAAGCTGAAGACCCACCTCTGAGTTTCATTACAATTTTTTGCAGAGTCAAGAGTACTGACAAATCCAGAGGAATTACTATTAATACTAGGATCTAGTTAAAGAAAATGAAAACCCTAGTGCCTGTCTGGTATAGTGTTCCACCTCTTTGGGGCACCTGTGATCTGATCCCCTTGGCAGGACTGCTTTACCGAGATCCTGTCAGCTGCTGGTTCTGGTTCTCCAAAGAAACCAGAGTATTTTCCCTGTGTGATGTCTTTTGAGGCTTTGGCACCTCTGCTGAGAGCAAGATTTTAGGGTGAATACCCCGTTTGACCCAACCCTGAAGTACTTCCCCTTCCCTTTGCAAAAAACCCTGCCCAAGCTGAGTCTAAACCCCCAACCCTGGAGTTTTTCCAGCTTGGTCTCTTAACTCTGCTGAATTATTCAGATGATTTCCATCATAGAAAAGCTGAGATGACGGAGGCTCCTTCCTGCCGGGTGCAAGTCACGCACTGAGGAAAGCCCTGCCCACAAGTTTGCAGGCTCAGAGTCCCAGTGTCCCCATTCCTGCTGTTTATCAGCTCTGCCCTGCCACACACAAGCACCTTCCAACCCTGCCAGTGCCTTGGGAGGCAGCTCAAACAGACAGGTACCCACCGGTGCTAAAATCTGCTCGAGTTTTTGTTATTACCGGAACTTCTCTGCTTGTGATTTCGCCTTTCAACTCTATGTTTTGCTAATAAGTAAGCAGAGGGCTAAGCTGTGATTAAGTGCTGAGTTCACTTTGTTTTTTGAAAGCCCAATGCCTGAGTGCACTCTGAGAGCAGCCGAGCATGAGCTGTGTACGTAAGTGACATTTCAGTGAAAATATTCAGCCTCCAAGAAAAACAACAGACAATGGAAGGAAGCGTTGTGTTTGCCAGGTTCCTTACGGAGCCTAGCAAGGGCTCGGTGTGTTACAAAATAGCGATCTGCACGCCAAGCCGGGATCACATCGGGATGCTAATTAAAGCAAAACACGGATCTGCCGTGCCACATTCCTTAGGTGAGGTTTATTCCCATACTTGTGGGGTTTTGTGTAAGCTTTATGCAGGAGACTGAAGGAAATCTCTCTGCAATCACTGTGGAATTTTTATCATAGACCCAAAGAATGGTTTTGGTTGGAAGGGACCTTAAAGACCACAGACTCTGCTCTTGTTTCCAGTACTACTGGCTTGGCTGAGGTGTCTCAAAAGGGTCAGCTGGATCAAAAGGCTTGGATCCCGTGCTTCCTGCACCTCCTTGTGCTGCACAGGAATAAGATGTGTAGTAGCTGTATGTGGCAGATGGATCTCGTGGTTTATTGACTAGGACACTTAATGGATGGGCCAGGGAAAGACCTGTTCTCAATTCCTGGTCAAACAAATATGCATGAATTCTGCATTAATCAGTTAACAAATATGCATTAATTTTACATTAATCAGCTGTTGAATAAATTGTACACTTGGTTTTAATGGGTTTTTTGAGCAAATGCTACATAAAAACGGGAGTACCAAGAAGGCTGATGCACATCTGGGCAAGCAAGAAAGAGCTTGTGAGGTGCCAAGGGAGCTTTGCTTGGACTTTGTCACAGCTGAGCAGAGACTTAGGGGCTCTAGTTAGGCAAGGCTTCATTTCCACACAGCTTATGGAGTGAAACATCAATGATTTGGGCAAAGCAACCTTTGTGAGCCTGCAGTGGAACAAGATACAGCTATAACTACACTGTGTGTGGGAAAAAAGTATTTTGCTGTTTCTGTGGACAAGAGCTTCTCAAACTGTGCTGCATCGAAGGCACAGCTCTCCAGGGATGGATCCAGCTGGTGAACAGGGAAAGCAAAGTGGGACAGCAGCAGCAGGGTTGAGCACGTGTGGCACGACTGGGAGTGTCACAGCATGATTGTGGGAGAAGTGCTCAGGGAGGTGAATCCTGGGCACATCTCAGCCTTCAGCATGACCATACTGCACACGCGGGCCCAAACTGCAGAGCTGGGGTGCTGGATTTTGAAATTGCCCTTATTACTTGGGCATGGGAAATACAGGTTTTGGTTCCAGCCTGTTCCTAGTGCTTGGAGAAGTCAGAGCATGTTCTGTCAGTATAGCTAAAAAAATTATGCCTTACCAAATTTCCAAAAGGCTTATCAACTGAACAACATAGGCAACCCTGCTAAAAGGCTAAAGGAGTTGATCTCAGTGTACTTTAGTACTTTGCCACTTGAGCTTTGCAAGCTGCTGACCACATCATAAACTAGCCCTTGGCATCATGCCCCTGAGAACTTGGTAGCAGTTATTAATCCAGCATCAATTTAACATCTTTTCCTTTGTGGAAAAAAAGATTATTCCATCAGTTGGGTTACTCTGATCAGTGTTAAATACAAAGGAGGATCTCCCCTTTTCCAGTACCTGAGAGGTTATAAGAGGACTAGAAAAGATTAATGTCAGGGTAGAGATCAGAGTGTGGCCAAATTTATTGGTAATAGATTAATAGACCACAGGTTGACCACCAGAATGGCTTTACGACACCTGTAATTGTGTGGATTCTTTGTGATCCTGAAAGTGTTCATGTGCTCATAGGTGAGTCCTACCTGCCCTCAGCACTTTGGTTTTTCTTCTTGTTTTTTTCTGGCTATGGCAGAACCTTTGGTAACTCCCAGTCCCCATGCCATCTCCAAACACAGCACCTTTTCCTGGGAATGGCACGGAGCAGCAGTCCTGTTGCTTCCTTGTGCTTCAGCTGTGGCTGGGAGAAGGCATTTTAGAGTCCCTGGGCAACAGTCCAGTCCTCCTACAGCAGCAGGGGAATGGTGAGAGTCTTCTTCACCTTGGAGACGACAAAAGACGTTCTTGTGATGATTTCCACTTAGAATAGCTTTTCATCTTCTACAGGTGTAGACAATTCTCAACATCCTTGTTCCAAAGCTTGCTCTTGCTATTGTTACCTTAGTCAAAACATCCCAGTAAGGAGTCATTAGCAAGGCAACACTGAGGGTCTGGGGATTTTTTTTAATCATAAGTGCCATGCTACTCCTGATGGAGAGTGATTATCTTTTTTCCCTGTAGCCTTGAGAATAAAAAGGTAATGGAGAAAAATTTTCTCATTTTCATTGAACAGACAGCATTCTAACATTGTTTGCTTTTACAGAAATGTGAACAGTTCAGATGAAAATGTATTTTTGCTTTTGAGATATCTATTGTTGCAAAGCTGCTGTTGTCAACAGAGAAAACAAGAGGTTTGGCCAAAATTCAAAATAAACCTTGTTCTAATGTACTAATCTTTAAAGTTACAGAAAGACTTGAAAGTCTCATAAATCTGCTTGTTTTCCTATGCTGGTGATTACAATAAACAAGTACTTTATGAGGGTTATTTGATGTAATGTTCACTCCCCAGCAAGGGAAAAATCCTTCAGGTGACAGTATGTGCCTTGATTGATTTTTTTTTTTTAACAGCAATAGGTTTTGGCATCATCAGCTTGAGTTTCTTCCTTCAGCCCAGCAGCAGTTCCCTCACTAAGCCCCCATTTAGGGCTCTCTTGCAGCTGGGCATGGGGCTGTGTGTGCCTGTGTTACATAGCTTGGTCTGGAACAGGCAATCGATGGGGCAGCAATACATATCTGCCAGTAATCCTGTATAATATCACTGCTTCCCTGGGAGCAGGAGTGAGGCTTTTCTCTCCAAACAGCAGGAAGGTAGCTATTTAGAGCCCTAGCAATTTTCTTTCCATTTTGTTGGCTTTGGATAAGCATCTCCTTCCTTTCATGCTTTGCCCAGAAGTTTCATTGCTAGTTACTCGATGTTCACGTAGTCACTGAATGAGTCTTTTAGATTTAGTTCTGCTTCTCTCAGTTCCTGTTAATTTACACTGTGGTGCACCAAAGTCAATTAAGTAGCTGGTGTTTAATTCAGGTGGAAGGGGCTTTGCAGCAAGGCATATAATAAATGTTAAATCCATAAATGCCACAGTGTGAGAATTCATTATGATACAGTAGGATCTCTCTCAGGCACGATGTGGAGTCATTCTGATTAAATGGTTACACTCACTTAAACAGAAAAGGCCTTTCATAACAACCTGGAAAGCTTTGAAGTGAAGTAACACGGCATTGAAGCAAGATGCAAAATGAACGTGGGTGTTACCAAGTCCGTTCTTTTAATGGAAAACATTATTAAAAGTTTGCTTCTGGAGGAAGGTTGTTGAGGCTGTGGTGAAAGGGACGGTGGGAGGCTGACGACTGTTACGTGGCAGTGTGTTCCAGAAGACATTCCGTGATTCTGTGGCAGAAAAATAGGCTCAATTTCCCAAGCATGCTCATGCCTCAGCTCCTGCCTCTGTTCTAGGTTGTGCAGCCAGGTGGGTGACTCTGGTCAAGAGTCTGTAAGTGACTCCAGAGTCAGTGCTGGGCTAACTTGCAGCTACACACGCATTGTATTACCCAGAGTCTCAGAAGAACCCACTAAGCAGGTGATGACAGAGCATCATCATCCCATTCATATTCACACTGAAAGAAAAGATCTCTCCCTGAACATTTTGTCTGTATTGCCCCCAAAACTCTACATAGGGTGTATTTTTAAAGCCAGGCTGATGCGTACAGATTGCTGTGGCTGGCAGGGGGTCATGGCTTTATACAGGAGAATGTAAAACCTCGAATTTTTAGTGGAAATACAGGCTGCTGTTTGAAACCCTGTTTTGACTTCCTTTTGCAGTACTGTGGTTATCTCCTCTTACAGAAACTATTTTCATAGGACTGCAGAAGTACTTGCCATAGGTTTCTGCTTTAAACACTGTCCCTGGAAAATTATTCAGTGGAAAATGAATGTGGAGGATTTTGTGATTCTCTTTGCTTTTTTTTTTTTTCCCTGAAACAGTGGTTAGGTCTGCTGTAGCCAAACTTTTACTTTTTTAAGCATTTTATAGAAAAAGAAAATACTGTTGCTGGTGAAGCCTTTCTTTGATGCATTTATAGAACATGTGTTCATTTCATTCTGATTCATGCCACATGGTTATATCTTAGCCTGTAAAGGCCATTTTTTTCTCTTAAATTGGAGGAAGAGTGTGTTCAGAGACCCAAGTATTTATGTCATCTTTTCCCTTCTCCAAGACAAAATTCCCATTTGGGGCTGTGGGATCCTGGCTTAGCTGTAAAAAGCTTTCTCTACTAGTTCTGAAGATGGTTTGGAGGAGTTTGGTGTTCATTCTGTCTGATTATTGTGTTGGCAAGGAGCATTTAACCACTCTGTAATTCTATTTTCTTTGTCTCTAATTGATGGTACTCTAAGGAGCACTGATATCCTTGAGTGAGATGTAGTGGAGCCTTTAAATGTCCACATGTCCCTGAAGAAAGGAGATACCATACTCCAAAATGCATTGTAAAGAGTCAGAAACACGGTTTGAAACCCACTGAAAGAGAGCTGAGATTTTACGACCTATATTAGCATAAACAGAGACAACATTAATAAAAACTGGGCTTGGCATCTGTAATATTAAAAATCAGGTAGAAAATTAAAATTCATGCAACTATTTCTCTCTGCCTTAGGGTTTTTACCATGAAAACTTTTCTGTGAGTCTCTTGCAGCTCCAGAAAAGGGGTTATTCCTTTAGGAGAAAACAGAGCTAAGCATCCATTCTGCCATGACTACGATGCTCCCTGTTGTGGTGTCAGATGTACTCAGTCCTAAAGTTCATGGTCACCCTCCTGCAAAACATTACCCAGTGCCCTGGGACAGGAGAGGTGTAACCATAATTAAGCAATGATGAGCAGGGAAGAGAGAAATTACCTTGCTCTGATTGCTCACCAGGCTTATCTGCAGGAATATTTATCTCTCTGCAGCCCAGGGTCTTTCCTGTCCATTAAGACTTGTTTTCCTGTAGGCATGGGGCAGGACCACTTGCAGAAAGTGCTTCTGACATTTTGCTTCTTGGGGCTGAAAATTCCCTGCCAGAAACTTTTAAATCTGCTCTTTTCAGATGCTTTTGCAGCTGGATTTGCTATAGAGAGGTTTTGCTTCCCATTGGTGCTGTCCTGCCTTGTCTGAAGGGTGGCCAGGGAAATGTAGGTTAGGTCTCTGTCGCTGAAGATTGTGTCACTGGCCAAAATGTATTTTAAAAGGCAAATTTCCTAGGAAAAGGCATTTTATTTTGCTCTCTCTTCCTCTACAACTTAACGCGGTTGCAGCGGGAATCCCTTTCCTTGCTTTTGACATGTGACCATTGTCAGGAGAGCCATGGCAGCTCCTGGCAACAACATGTGGGAACATTTTGGGGAAAGACCATTTCTCTGATGTGTATGGGCATTTGTTTATAATGGAGTGGATGTGAGGAGTGCTTGTGGTACGTGCAGGAGAGTTCATGCCTACAGGCAGGAGCAGGCAGGGTTGCTGCTGGAAGCAATTCACACCAAGATGGAGAGAGCTGCTTTTGAACAGTCTCTCCTTTAATCCTGGTCCCACCTGAGCTGAATTAACTCAAGAAATTTGCTACTAAATTCGTGGCTGTGTATGTTTGAAAGTTTGGAGCAAAAAGGCAAAAGTTTGCACAACACCACAGGTAAAAACGTGGGAAGGAAAGAGAAAATAGCAAAATAACTGATGAGCTGCTGTGTGTTAGAAGGTCTAGAGCTTCTCTCTGGCCTGAATTTCCTTGGAGCATGCTGTGAAATGTGGCCAGGTGATAGTCATATGACAGATTTTCACCTGTGGCTGAGCTTCCCCGAGCACATTCCAGCTCTCAGCCCACTCCACTTGGCACAAGTCTTCATCCAAGGCATTCTTCCTGCACAAGGTGTGTCAGGGATAGTGGCAGGAGACAGCTCACAGCTCAAAAGAGGAGGAGGGAAAAGCAGAAGCTGAGCCATATGGAAGAGAAAGTAGAAGCAGACACAGCATCTCAGTGGTAGGTGCTCATTAGGCTGTCTCTGATGTGCTGGGAAGACTGAGTTTATCCTGCTAAAGGAATTCTAATATTCTTCTCTAAGCTGAAAAATGTAGCAGAATGGGTAAAGGTAAAGGACGGGTCTTTTTATATATGGAAAAATATTCTAGTCTGTTTACCAGCACTGTGTAACAGGAACCAGTGGCTGCTGCTGTTGAAGTATTGTGAGGATGTTTTTGTGGTTAGAGCACACAGATCTGAAAACCTGAGAGTTCTTGTCTTACGCTGTCATTGATTTACGTTGTGGTCTCAGATCACTTTGTCTTTTAATTTCCCTGCTCGCAGAAAGAGAATACCTTCCTTATTAATTCTGGGTAAGATTAATTGGGTTTTTGTTTGTTGGGGGTTTTTTTTGTTGATGTTTTCTTTTTCTTGAGTCAGTGCTGCTCTTCATGGAATAAGTTGTTGAAAGAAATACGAGTACTGGAGTCTGGCCTCTGGAGTTGTTCACTGAGGAGCACTGTGGTCCCGCTGTGGAAAAGTGAATGGACTTGTTTGCTGGGACCTATTGACTGTTTTGAAAACATATTCAGGCATGCCTTGATCCCCTCTAGAGTTTCCCTACAACTCCATGCTCTACAGAAGCTGTGCAGTGGCTTTATCTCTCCATCCCATCCATGTCTGTGCAGAAACCTACAGAGAGCAGAACCCAGGCTGTCTGGTGACTCAGTGTAGCAGCATGACTGGTGATGGCCATCATCATTGCATGGATTTATTTATCCCTGTGATGTAGGTATGTGGAAATCTCAGCCAGCAGACGTATGACATCCAGAGTTAAAAATCCACTTACATAAAGCCAGGATTTCACCTACTGTGCATAGATGTGGGGGCAGCCAAATGCATCATACCATCAATGGAGGGGAACAAAAAGAGTCGTCAGCTAAAACTTGGTAAGGGAGAGCTATAAAGCAGCAGCTTAAACCCAGGCTGGGTAGAAACTGAACAGCAGTATCCTGAATTTTAATATCCATTTCTTTGTGCTTCAGGGAGGTGGAAGTGGTTCTTGCAGATATGGGGATGTAGGAGCAGTGTTCCAAAGCACGTGGTATGGGGGGCTCCAGCACCTCTGCTCGTGCTCCCCCTGTGCAGTGTGACTGGATCTCTGTGGAGGCAAGGTGTGGTGGGCAATTTGGGAATCCCCAGTGTGCCCCGAGCCCTACAGCTCAGAAGCAAAGTCATACTTGTGTCATACCCACCAACCCTGCTGTGAAAGTTGTCTGGATGTGCTTGGGCATCGTATTCCCACTCTGGGGGTGGATATGAATGATCTTTTTGACTCCATCTCTACCAGTAAATACAAAGATGTGTATTGGTGCTGTCCACGGAGCTGTGTGCAGGCACTGGCCAGGAGGATGGCTGGCTCAGGGTGAACCAGCTCAGGGGAGTGTGCCATCAGCCCTGTCAGTGTGGGCAGTTGTGGGGCACTGTCCTGTTTCTGTTCAGGGACAGAGCAGGCACAGTTTCCATGCCTCTGCTCCTCCTTTGGGGAGTGGAAATAACAGCCCTTTCTGCCACATGTGGATGCTGTGAGGATAAAAATGTTAAACTCTATGAAGTTTTGAGGTAATAATATCAGTTTAGGCATGTAAGTGCCTCGGACAAATACATTGTGCGAACACCAAGTGGATTAAAGTACAACTTCTGGCACAGTGATATTGCTTAAAGGCTGGTTTAGTTCCATTTCAAAGGATTTCTCAAAATAAATCATCTGAATCCTGCTCCCTCTCTGCAAAAAATATGGACACTATCACCAAAAAGCCATTTAGAAAGAAAAGCAAAGCATCTAAAAGCTTTCTCCTGGTTTGAATTTTTAGATTTCAGAGCAGGAACACATCAGTTTATCCATTAAGCGTTGGTCTGGCACCACTCTCCATCAGCCCATGGCACAAATCACTGCACCAAGAGCTCCTTCTGGTGCGCTCTTTTCAGATCTTTCTGACACAATTCAAACTTCAGCCTATCCACTGGCACGAACACGAGGGTCTTAAAGTGGTTTGCAGAGTTATATCCTGCCAGGTTATTCCCACCTGTGGATGCCAGCCCTTATTTAGCCACAGGTACCTGTGCTTGGTGAGTGAGTCTCTCCCAAGGGCAGGACAAGGAGAAGAAGGAATGGGAGAAGGAGCCCGAGCTAGCAGCAAGAGAATTGACTCTATGGCAGGAGAATTGACTCTAGGTTTGAGGCACTGTCTTGTGTACCCTCAGTCATGCATGTAGCAATTTTGAATGCAAAATTTACTGCCTTGCTGTTTACTTAATCTGTAGCCTCTTGGTAGTAAATTATATTCATTGCCTCCAGTTCCTGTTGCTGTTGAATAGTTATTTGCAAGGCAAAGGAAATGCATACTGGTTTTATTCTGTTTGAAGCTTGAATGCATAAAATAGTCTTTTTTTTTTCCAGTCTGAAGACACAAGTGTCCTTTAGAATGTGAATATTACCATTGTGTTTAGAAAAAAATATTTTCTTTCCAAAGCCTTACTTCTCATGTAATGACTCATTTTAAAGAATTCGGCGTTCTTTATGGTTTTCAGAGAAATTCCTAAACCAAAAGGTATTCTACTTCCCTTCATCTTGAATTCTTAGTCAGCAGATTGCATCAGATTCCAGGGTAGCTTAGTCTTGCACAATTAAGCTGTGAAGCCTTTGCCCTGTAGAACTCATTGGTACAGAGAGGTGCAAAGCAAATACAGTTTCTTGTAAGGTTTTACTTCTTGCAATATGTTCAGAATTTCTTTTGAAGATTCTAAAATGGTTTTTTCTGGTAAGTCGTAGAATCACAGAAGGGTTTGAATCAGAAGGGACTTTTTAAAGATCATCTATTCCAACCACCTCTGCCATTGAGCAGGTACATGTTTCATTAGATCAAGTTGCTCAAATCTCCATCCAGCCTGAGCTTGAACACTTCCAGTCTCTTGATTACATGTCTGGATGTGTGGTAGGGACTCTGCCTTGGCTCCCACATGGAGGCAGTGTGAAGGTGTCAGGCCACGCAGGGTTGCAGCCAGACTTCTGCAGATGAATCATCTGAAGGGTTGTTTTTGAAGGATTGGGCTCTTGAATTTGATTCACTTTCCTTGGCAAGCTGAAAATAGTGTGCATTGTTCTCATAATCCTTAGCAACTTGAAAACTGCCATGAAGTGAATACATTTTAATCTTTACCTACAGCAAGAAAATAGGCTAATTCAGTTATTCCTGCAGTTCCTTAGCTAATGCTAATTAACTGATGGCTTTGTATTTTTCCAGCAGTTTTCTAAACACTTCCCTTATCATTTCAATGAGGCCTTTACAAATTTGAGGCATAGTGAATAGATTTATTTCTACCGTGTGCATTAGTAAGTCCAAGCAATATGTTAAAATATAACTGTCCAGGAAACAAAGACCCACTCCCACAATCTCATATCATAGATTACCAAGATTAGTAATCCCATGGATATGATTTTCTCAGGCAAATTGTTAATAGTCATGTTACAGAACAAAAACAAACTAAGGTGATGTTGAGAAGTGGTACTGCACATTGGTGGAATTGTAGGGTACATGCAGGACAGACCACAGACCCACCAGGTACAACAATTCTGCCCCAAATTGATCTGAATGACTGTGAGTTTTGTCTTGGACTATTCCAATTACTGTCTTGAGCTGCACCTTCTTTATTTCCTCTGAAATACACTCCTCAGTTGACTTACAAGTAATTTGGTAAATGATTTACATGTGGTCAGATAAATTGTTGAAAGCCCTGAGCAGGTAACTTCAGTCTCCTGCGCTTGCAGGTGTAAGTGTTGCAGTACACTAAGGAAGATCATTTCTCACATGACCAGCACAAGTGATGTGCGGTGCAGAGGAAGAACCACGTGTCTGCATTAGGGTAAATTTTGCCTTCAAAAACAAGGGAATGGCTGTTCTCTGGCTACAGTGATCTGGTGCTTACTACCAGTTTTGAGGAGGGGTTACAGTTGTGTCTTGAAACCACACTGACCCGGTGATTTCTGCAGTGATCTGGCTCCTGGGCTCGACGGTGTTGAGCAAAGACTTCCCTCCCCTGTCAAAACTGCATTAAGCAACAGGCTGATGAAAATTAACAACCATCAAACCATCTGGGACCATTGGATAATCTCATTTCACATTCAGCAAGGAACACCCTCTTCCTTTTGCCTGTACTTGGTACAAACCAAATGCCTCAAAGGGACTTTCAAGGACTGTATGGAGAGACTGGGAGCAAGACAGGGAACAAACAGGACTAGTGGGATGAATATGGTGATGGACAGCTCTGATCTGCTTTATGTACCCAGCCAAGGAGTTGGTATCAGCTCTGACACTGCCTGGGGCTTTCTCAACCCTGCAGAATCCAGAGACTGTGTGTCAGTGCTCACATCCAGGGGCACAACATGCTGTAGCTGAATTCAGCTGGAATTTTTCCGCTAACTTTGATGGAATCAGTTGCCTAGGTGAAAGATTAGGTTTTACCTCTGGAAGGAACTGTAATAATTGAAAAAAAAACAAACAGACCAGAATTGCATGGGATGGTAGAGTGGTTGTTATAAGCTAGGGAAGTGAAAAATACTTTGGTGAACAAAATTTGGAGATAAGAGGGCAACAGTGGACCAAACCTGCCGCTTATGGCAAGGAATTCTTCCCAGGCCTACCTGGTTCAGGTTTGCTAAACAAAGAGGGCAAAGGGCTCGTTCATGATTCCTGGGCAAGCCTAGGGCAAACTTCACCTACCCTGCTTGTGGCCAGGCTTCTCTGCACCTCATGTACACCCATGGCACAGAGCAGTGGCCCTTGTCTCCTTGAGGCCTTGGATGGTGCCATGATGTCCCTCACAATATGATCAATATGCATTTTCCAGACCAGAGGGTCTCACAGCATGAGAAGGACCATGTTGCAGCCCATTTTCATAGCATGGCACTGAGAGTGTCAATTGTGTGCCCTGGTGACCAGTGTGGGAAGCTGGTATATTTTGGAGAAAGATCTCATTGTACTGATCCAAACCATAGCCTGGGTGTCACCTAGGAAGGAATCCTGGAACCTCACACATTCCACGCCTAAGTGAGTGCTTAAGTTCATTTCCCAGGCTTTATTTAGTTGGCATTTGTGGGTGTGTCCTACATCTCCCTCCAAGCAGAGGGAGAAACCAAAATCCTGACATTTGATCAGCATGGTCAGATTCTCAAGCAAATCCACAACCTTCTTGAGAGGACCTTCGTGTCTCCCATCCCAGCCAATTTGAGGACTGGGGAGGAGGGAGTCTTAGGGCTGGGCTTGGTGTCTCTGGTCCTGGAGGCCAGGCTGGTTGCTCCCGCCTAAGGGCAGAGAGGACACAGCCGATCCCAAGCTGAGCACAGCAGCTGGTGGGTAGGAGTCAGTGCTGAGGCAGCATCCTGTGCTTCCCCGGCGGTGTGAAGAGCTGCTCGGCCGTGAGGGAGGGGAGGAGGGAGTGTGTTGGGAGGGAGCTGTCACGGATCTGCCTCTCATTGCTGCTCGCAGTCCTACGCTGGCTGAGTCAGAGCTGGCGGGAAAGGCGAGACACGCGGGTGGTCTCTGGGAAAGGTCCACGCTCAGAGACAGTGAGGAGGAGAGAACCAACAGGACCCCCAGCCTGAGGGCTGCAAGCCTGAAGGGCTGTGCCTGGTGGTGCAGAGGGGATGAGGATGAGGAAGACTATGCTGGAAGGCTGGGGTGCGCAGGAGTCGTGTGCTGTCTCACACCCCTGGAAATTATGAATTTGACATCATGGTTGGCTGTTGGGAGGCTCAGCCTTCAGCATGGAGCAAGCCACCACATCCAAGCAGCTTAGAGCAGCCCAGCAAGATGTGCAATCTCCAGCACAGCGTCCAGTGAGTTTGCCTTCCTTGCTGCCCTTCAGCCCTCGTGTCGTGGGCTCACCAGCACTCACACAGCCAACCCAGCACTAAAACACTGTTCTGATCAATAACACTTCTAAAGAGTTCTCCAGGAGCTACTTAGTGTGGTTTATGTCATTCTCAGTTCGGATGTGCAAAGCCAAACAGGGTGAGCTTTGAAATCCAGTTCATGTTCGGCAATAATCCAGAGAAGAATTAACAAAGGCTTCAAAGTTAAATCATCCGAGATAGCATGTCAAGCCATTGAATTTCAGTTCAGCAGCGTGCCAAAATACTCCAAGATGTCTCTTATGATGTATTTCATTGTTTCTTATAATTTGAGTAGTAGGAAAATGATTAAAAATAAGACTGCATCCCTCTGTTTCTCTTTGATTCACTGTCTGAAATTTCAAGATATTTAAAAGGTATTTATACTCATACGTTTAGGCTTCTGCAGTCATTTGTTTTACTTTGCAGTTTGAAAGTGATTCAGTTCAGCAATTAAGGTCTAAACTAAATCGTCAAACACACAAAAGGGTATTTGCATATGTTACTTACAGCATCCATTTCAAGCTGATTTCCCAGAGAGAAACATGGGCCTTTCTGTTTTTTCCCCACGTATTTCCTGATAATTTTTGAACCATTGGCTAATCAGAGATGGATCTGATGGAAGAGTAGAGTTATATCTTGGATATAACTGGATCCCTGTGCGTTTTGTGTTGATACCTCCCTGCTAAAGAGAGATCCTACAACAGTGCCTTCAACTGAAGGAAATACATATTCTTGTGAGGTTTGAAAGTGGTAGCATGTGTCCCATAAACAGCTCGGTGTTTTCTGGTGACTGAAACAGAGGGGTGTTTCCTTTTCCAACTATAGAGTGGTTATTTTGAGGGCTTGACAGGGGAATGTAGAATTTCATGCATCACCCACGATGTTTGAAAAAGCATTAGGATATTGAGACTATCTGAGACAAGAAGTACAGAAATGTTTTAAGAGGCTGGCAGAAATGCCTGGGAAGAATTTAAAAGAACTCCAAAGGTTACTTTGACCAAGCAATGGTGAATACAGGGTATGTTATGCACAGTATGTGGTGGATGCAGGCTGCAAGGGGAGAGAAACTGGCTGCTGATGAAAAATGGTGATGGACCTTTTCTGATTCCAGATTCTGACTGCAGGTGTTAAAAAAGCCAGGAGACAATTCCTGCAGCGCTGTTAACCTGCAGGAGCAAGTATGGCTCTGCAGAGCCCTCTGTTTCTCAAGAAGAAACATCAGCAAACCCCCAGTCTAGGATAAACCATGCTCTGGGAGGGCATTTGGGTTAAAAGCTTACGTGTGCATGTGGGACGCTGCTCAAAACCATTGAAGTCACTGTCAGTTTTTCCATATGCTCAGTGAGCTGTGATTCAGGCTTTTGCTGAGGTGAGGGGAGGGAAGTATCCATTTTTTTCAGGGAAAAGTAAATACCGGCTGCAGAAAATTCTGTTCAGCAAGAAATTCCAAAGAAAACTTTGGAGCTCATCTCTCCTGTGACATTAAGTTATGGTAATTTTAACATATTCTTTTGAATTTTAGAAGACGTGTGCTCCATAAACAGCTCAGAGTTTCCCGGTGGCAGAGAAGAGGTGTTTGTGGTTTGGGTGTTAGTGATGGGGTTTCCAGACACCCTCAGAAGGAGAGGGAGATCCTGACAGGGTTTGTGATACAGCAGCAATGGTGATTCCAATGGTAGCTCACAGAGGAAGAGCAGAATTTGGGAAGCATCCCATTGGGTGCAAGACCTTAGAGGACAGCCACACTCCAAAAGGACATCAAAGCTGAGGTTTCATGGTGGCACTGGGCTTGAGACACCCACCTCAGAGAGGGTAGGAGCAGTGTGAAGGGAAGAAAAGAATGAAAGAAGGGAAATTTTAATGATGAGTATGAGGACACACTTTCCCAGTAGTTGAAGTTCTCTGAATGAAATTTGAGCAGATCTGTCACTCAAAGCTGAGCAGAACAGAGAAATGGAGAGCAATTCCGCAACTCAGAGACAACAATTGAAAGTTTGATCGACAGAATGATGCAGGAGTTTTTCTCCCTGCTTCTGTCTAGTGCAGTTTGAAATTGCCTCTGATGCCAAGAAAATTAGAGCAGAAATGGGCTGATATTGCCAGTGCATTGGGTCTGGTTCCCTGAGATCGGTAATGGGCCATATAATGAATTTCCTCCTAAAATTTTGCATAGTACATTTTGTGTTTTAGTGATGGAAAACTTGTCTCAGGCTGATTCTCCTCTGGAGTAAAAATTTTCTGAGTAACATTTGTCTTCGGATTTGACCACATTTTATAAATGGCTTTGTTCTGTTTTCCTTTTTCCAAATAGGAAAATTCACTCTGTAAAAGAAAATTCTTTCAAGATCTAGTCTGAATGTAGAAACTACTTTTGTGCAAATCTGAATATAAACTTAAGAGAAGAGACCAACGAAATCTCTTGAGGATATTACATCAATCTCAAAGTTAATAAGGTGGAAGAGAATGCGTTTTAGATTTTATATTAACTTCCTTCAGACTAAGAACCATTTTTCCTTGCACTTCAGTTTCCATCTCATTAATTTATTAATAATTAAACATCTGAAAAATAAAAGATCTGTTATTTCTCATGCAACATCAATCAATAGATTTCTAATTAACCAGCCTTAGAGCACCAAGAAGCAGTTGCTCCAGCAACTGTTTCTACTACCAGCAAATTTTAGTGGGAGAAATAGAGTTTAACTGTTTTTCTGTTCCAGAACAGAGACCTGAGGCCAGCTGAGATTTTTCTTAGCACAAGGGCCAAATCTAAGGTGGGACCCTGGGAGCATCTCCACCATCCTGGGCCCGTGTATGTGGATCCTGGTTTGTGGGGTGGTGCATCCCATCCTCTTTTGGTTGGAAGACCTGAGAGCATGGATGGGGAAGGATCCATCTGTGCTCCCAGCCTGACTGTGGGGGTGCTGTGATGCTGTGCTGAGAGGTTGGTAAGGCATGGACACATTGCTCTAACCTTGGAGATCTCACAAGTCCTGGAACTCACCGATCAGAAAAACAGCAGAAGGTGACGTGAAACATTCAGAAGGGAAAAACGTGCTCTAGGGCACAGAAGGAGCCGGTAAAAACAAAGACAAAATTTTCAAAACCTAGCTTTGCCCGTTTCCAGGCTGAAGCTGTTTAACCAGCTGCTCTCCAACACTACAGAAATCTACTGTGATTTGCTGGAAGAGAAGGTGTTAAAGGTGTATTTCGTCTTGTGATCCTGCAAATGCTTTCTGATGTAACTTTTCCCCCATAAATAACCCCCTCCACATGGAATTGAGAATCATATTCTCAAATTATAGCTCCTGATGTGCCAAGTGCCTCTGACTAAAGGGATTTCAGTCCATGGAAAATATCCTTAGAAAATCTTTCCAGATTGATCAGTGTGCTCTTTCACAGTCATTTAAAATAAATCTTTCCTGGCTAATAACTGGAAGGACAGCCCTGTGTATGGGGTGAAACTGCAGAAGCACTTTGGCAGTTCTCAAATTCTGCCTGCTAACGTGGTACTGAGGCTCCTCCTGTGGGGATCAGGGAGAAATACAAAGGATGAAAATACTAGGAATAAGGAGAAAAAGTGGCTGAGGAAGGATGAGAAACACCAACTAAACACTGAAGGATGAATGAATCACTCAATATCCCTGCCAAAAGTATAAAACAAAGCCAATAGCTGTCCTCTTGCTACAAACCCTCAGAAGTTGCTGTTTTGTTTCTAAGTAACTTCACTCCTCTGTGCTTTTTGTTGGAAGCACCGATCCAGGCTGAAATCAGGATCCTGTGGGTTTGGGTTTCTTTACAGGCAGACACAGGTAATGATGTAGTGTGAGCTCCGGGAAAGCCGTGGCATCCCAGAGTTCAGGCTTTGCTGCCTTCCAGAAAGCAACACAGAGTCTCTTTGCTGCGGCTCAGGTGTGACTCCTGCCACCTTTTCTGGGAATGACATCTCCTGTGTCCTCCCGGAGAGGACATGCTGCCTGGGCAACATCTTTCTCTGCTCCTGCTTAACACTTCTCCTCAGTCCAGGGGGAGGTTTGCACAATTACTAATGAGACCTATGCAACAAAGCTTTGCAAATTTGAGTTTCCTCGGTACAGTTGAAAAACCAAAACGTGTGGATTAGTTTGTCATAACCCCAGTAATGACAGTGGTGACCCTGATCCAGATTGGGATGTGTCATGAGGGTAGATTTATCATGGGAGTGGGATTGCACATCATCTCTGGCCCTGCCTGAACTTCTGTTTAGGAGGTTCAGATCTGGGAATAAAACTTGCAGAGGCAGGTCTGTACAGCGATGGAGAGGTGAGGACAAGGCTGTGCAGGAATAGAGAGATAAGGGCCAAATGCCAGGAGGGATTTGGGCATCCAAAATTACATTTAGCTGGAGTGTAGGGGTTGACTATCAAACCTGTCATAATGAAGACACTCAGCTGCTGCCATCCCTGAGGGTGGGAAGAGCTTCCTAAATTGCCCGTTGTTATTTACTCCAGTCTCTGACCAGTAATGAGCTCGGCACTGACTTAATTAGGTAAATTATCAAGTCCTTCCTCTGCTGAGCCCTGGGCGAGGTGTGTTTGGCAGCTGGACTCCTGCACACCTAACACAGACCTGGTCAGGTCCAAGGGCAAGGGGAGCTGCAGCTTCTGCTGGTTCCAGATCTCTGTGCCAGGGGCAGTGCCAGGCTGGGACCCCCACCCTGCCCACAGCAGCTCTGGCAGTGGGTACCCATCCAGACACTGGTGATGGGCCTTTGATCCCTTCCTGGAAAAAGTGCCAGGGGAATGCCTGAACCAGCTTAATTCTTAATTTTAGCATCTGAGGTTTTTCTCTTTCTTTTTTTCTTTTTGTTTTCTGTATTTCCAAAGCCACAGGTACAGTTCTCTTTCAAGATTTATGAAGTCATAGGGGAAAACAGTGATGCTTTCTAAGAAACATCAATTCCATAGAAGTGCAGCATAAGCTTACTTAATACTTTTCTTTTTCCATCCTCTGGTTTTCCATCATAGGATGATTTTTGTGAAACTTTATTTCACTTCTAATCTTGTAAAAAAGATAAAATAAATCAGAGGGAAAACACATCCCTCATGCTTTGTGGACTGCTCACATTTAAAAATCAATGGCAAAAATCTTGTCTGAAATTTTGTATACTTAAATTTTATTTTCACACATCTTACTTTTCTTAATTCTTCTGCTTTTATGCTCTGGGGCAGACAATTTAGTTCTGCATCAGAGGAAGTCAAGAGCCCAAGAGACGAATTTTAATTAGAAGGCAATCAAACCACCAGATGGCTCTCTGATGTCTTAAATCTCCACTTGGGTGAAATAAATTGACTTTTTTTAAAAAACGGCGCTAGAGTAAATTTTAAACAATGCCCCAAAGCTGAAACATAAAGTAGTTCTGCATAGTTGTGAGAATAATTTGTAGACTCTGAGGCATTTGTCAGAGTGTTTTATTTGTTTAATAAAAAGCATTAATGTTTGAATTACTGGTTGCTTTCACACTGTGCCCTGTGATCTATTCTCAGTATGACTGTTACTTGAAAATATTTTTAATGTTTGGGTTTAGTTGTACCAAATTCAGAAAATAAACAAAAAAGAATGTAATTCGTCCCAATTTTCAGTTTCAGTGTTGTGTCCATTATGAGAATGGTGGCAGCTTGTGGTCTGAACCCCCCCAGCAATGCAGGACGTGGGATGGGTATTTCCCAAGTGGGGTGATGAGGGCAGGGGGACAAGGTGACCTCCCCAAATCAGTGAGCGATGAGGAGAGGTGGAGCACAGTACAGCAGCAGGGATAAGCTCTGACCAGCAGCAGTACCCTAAACCAGGAGAGGAAACCTTCATCAGAGTGACAGGGGAGAGCAGCATGGCAGGGAGGAGACCTGGAGAGTCTGTAACACCCCACTCACTGTGTTGGGACCTGCTGAAATCTCTCATAGCTGTTTTTTCTAGGTGGTTGCATTTGTCTTTCCCTGCAGCTGGGGTTCTTCACAGGGTATTTGTGGGATCACATCCTTATGATCATGTCCCATCTGGTGCTTGAGGACCTTAGGGCCAAAATCAAAGCCTCTTTTTAGTTGGGGGATAAAATGCCAGTTGACCACAGGGATTCAGAGCTCAGCACCTCACTGCTTTTTTCAGTATGGATATTGAAATCGACCATCTTGCCTTGGTTGGTGGCTCATGTGCCAGCGTGGACCAGATGCCAGCAGAACTGCACCATCCTGCTCCAGAGCTGCTGCCCTGCAGGATCTGCATCTGCTGCTGCAGGAGGGAATATCCGAAACCACGGCTGCCTGTTCTGCAGTGGGTTCAGCTGCTGTCTCTAGTTTGGCAGCTCACTCTGAGTTTCTAAATGATCTACATTTTTGTGCCTATAAATAAAGACAGCAGCAGAAATCGTGACTATTGTTGTGCCGTCTG
Source organism: Daphoenositta chrysoptera (assembly GCA_013397915.1). Taxonomy (NCBI): domain Eukaryota; kingdom Metazoa; phylum Chordata; class Aves; order Passeriformes; genus Daphoenositta; species Daphoenositta chrysoptera. The sequence goes on along the minus strand of VZRO01000325.1, from coordinate 14,878 downwards.
TCTCTGGAGCAAACCCAGTCTTGTGATCTCACTGCTCCACCGAGGAGCTGCTGCTTTCTTTCTCACTCTCTGCATGGCATTTCATGTAGGGGGTCTTGGTCTCAGGGTGGCCAAGAGGGGCAGTGCAGAAACCTGTGCGTCCCAGGGTGGGTCTAACACTGCAGGGACAACCTGAGTGCAGCAGAAATGCCATTTTCCTGCTGGGCCAAGTTTGTGGTGGTGTCTGTGGGGGACATGCACACCATGGTTGTGTGATGAGCACATCAGACTGTTTGAGGCCCAGAACCTGGGAGTCTCTTGTACTCGACCCAAGAGATGTCTGTTCTTGCAAGCTGAGGTGTTTTGGGATGTGCTTGTTATTCTACAACAATATTGTCAGTCCATTTGTCAGTGCCTGCTAGAATCTGAAAGCACGTATTAATTAACGTGTTCTTTCTCCTGGGTGACCATGTCCTTAAGGATGCTGAACCATGCAAAAAATTATAATAATGCAGCTTGGTTCTGCATCTTCAAATAGGGCTTTGGGCAGCTCTGAAAGTCAAGTTCAGCTGGTTTTGTGTCAGAACTTTCAGCCTTGGGAGCACTGGGATATCAGGCATTGCCTTGTGGGAGGGTTGGGCACCTCTTTATTCAGGTGGCCCTTAAGGTAGGATATTGCAGCACAACAACAAAAACAATTATTAAAAAAAACCCAAATCATAAAAATATCAGCTCCATTTTCCCAATAAATAGTTTATTTTAATGGAGTACTATGCAGAGGTGTTTTTAATGTACTGGAATAGCACTGTAACAAAAAGCACTTTAACAGGGGGTTTCCAGCCTGGTGCTTAACAGCTGCAACAGGGGAAACATTTGGCATTTCTGTTTTCCTAACCTCCTGAGAACACACCAGCGAGATTCCTCTTAATTGAACCCTTAAACTTTTAATGCAGTCTCTGGACTGATGTGCATTTGCCATATGTTTTACTTAGCTTTTAAATGGTTGACTAAGGCCTTTACTTGGCCTGTAAAACTGAATTGATGACATTTTAATATTGCACAGGGAATACCACAGGCCAAATAGAAAACAGACATCTGTGGCACTTAGATGGGTCAATTCTGGCACTGGGCTGAGGACCTGGACATGGGAGCTGAATTCTTGCAACCAGAGCAGAAGAAATAACACAGCAAGAGCAGGAGAACGTTTTCATCAGTGGCTTTGGATGTTCATACCTGGCTATAACTCATTATTTAAGGGCTGCCTAAAGCACTTTATAAATCATCAGTGTGAAGTCTGTTTTCCATACTGGTCTGTAACACATGGTGAGAGTGAATGGCTTCTTCCATTGCATAAACACACCTGGTTTTCCTGTTGGAGGGACAGGCACACTCTGGCTACAAGGCCAAGCTCAGCATGGTGACTTTTCCTTTAGTTATGGAAGACCTGGACTAAGATTGCCGTCTCATAAAAACATGACAGGATGAACATATTTCTTAAAGGGATTAATCTGGCTCCCTGCAAAGGTTAAGGGAACAACTGACATTCACTTTAATGGACCCTGTTACTGTTCCATGACATTGGCATCGATACGGCAGTCACGGTGCTGAGGAAGTGTTATGGTGCTGGGGAAGTCTTGAGTTATTTTCTGAGAGGTGGAATATTTTCAGAGGGAGGTATGGAAAACATCCTGTGGTTTAGGGCACTTCCCAAGAGTTGGATCTATTGACTTGATTCCCCTCTCCTCTCTTACACCTGGAACAGGGAGCAGAGCTTGTGCCCCAAGTCCTGGGGGCTTTGCTGCTCACAGTTGTCAAGCCTTGACCTGCTGGCAGCAGCAGCATCTGGATTATCCAAACCCTAATTCCCTCTCCAAGGACCAAAGTCCCTTTTTAGAGTCATCCCTCACGGGCTTGCCCAAGGTTGCAGAGGAAACGTGTGGCAGAGCAAAAGTTAAAGGCAGATCCCCAAGGGGAAGCTCTTTCCTTGGCCCTGCCTTCGTGTTTGTGGGGGAGTGCAGTGATCCTGCATGTCTCACACCTCCCTTCTACTGGCACCAGAATTCTGGGGGGAATTATGGGGTTGTGTGGTAGCTTTCATATTGTGAGTATCAGATGTAAATACCGCAGTAATATTAATTTCTTTGCCATGGCTGGTGTCAGTGAAACTTCGCTTGGTACGCAGGCAACCAAAGATTGCCTGACAGCAGAGAAGTCACAGCCTGTAGCTGTGGATATTCACCCTTTTAGCACTTTGGTTTGGTCTCTTCCTTTGGACCAGTAGAGTAGCAGTTCACTGACTTGGGAGCATTGGCTTAGGGAGACACAGTGCCTGCCTGGCAGTGCCTGGACTGAGAGCACTGACTTTTAATCTGTTTTTCTGTTTTCAATCTCTGAATCCCTCTCATGCAGAAAAGCAGTTATAATTTTATTCTAATACTTGTGCATCAGTGTACAGGCTCAAAGGTTCTGGGAGGCAACAGCTTGACGAAAGTAAGGACCATAAAAAAGCTCTCTCATGGGTTATATGCACATGCAGGGCACAGATTCTTTTTTAAAAAGTTAAAATAGTGGTATTCTTCAGCTAAGTGCATTGGGCATCATTTTTCAGATGCTGTTGCCAAAATCTGGGCACTCAGGATTGCTCTGCAGGGCTGATGAGCCCTGTAGCCAAAGTCTGCATTTAATTTTTGTCCATGAGTTTTTGCAATGTGCTTTGACTACCGTATTAGGATAAAAGACCCCTGTGTCCATCCATTTTATTAACTCCCTAATGTTCTTAGTGTATAAATCACACATCCCAGGGTTATATTTGCTAGATTATTTTTTAGGTTTGATCAGTTCGGGATGGAGGAGGAGGTTTTGATTTTAATTTTCGCATTTCTGTATTTTTAACATACACAAGAGATGCTTAGGAGCCAGGATTGGAGATACTGGGATACTCCAGGACCTAGGAGTATCCCTACAAAACGGAAAAGGAAGATTACAAAGTTATTTTTTAAGTCAGTGCTGAATCCATCAAATTATAAGGTCACGTAGTTTTGTCAGCAGGAACGCCCAGGATCTTAACAGATCCTCTACTGACCAAATTAAGTAGACAGCAATTAAATGTTAATGCCAAGGATTCCCTATGGGATGTGCTGAGCTGTTGGGGTGGCAGTTCAGACCAGCTCAGCACAACCCTTTGGATCCCCAGAAGTGGGAAAAGGCCCCAAACCACTTGTGCTGGCACATACCCCATCTGTGGCCAGCATTCCTGGCAGAAAGCTCCCTCCTGGAGCCGTGTCCTGCCCTGGGCCTCCCCAGGAGCAGCGAGGCTGGGCTGGCAGGAGCAGTTCCATGCTGAAGTCTGAGGCTGATGCAGTTTTACAGCTTGTATTTCTGTGCTTGCTTGGGGCTTGCTCGTGAATGGGATTTTACAGGGCAGTTTAAGTGTGAAATGTGAAACATGGGGAAATTATATCCTTTATAATCCCCAGGGGGCAGGGCTCAAGGAAGAACTTTGCAGAGAGCGTGGCTAACAGGAGGCATCAACAAGGTTTCTTTGAGGCTTTGGGATAATCCTGTTGGATGCTTTGGAAGCTGAGAGGAATGAGGTCTGTACTTTTTGCCCTGTCTGCCTCGGGCTGGTGCTTACCAGGAGCTGCCTTTGGGGTGCCACTCCCGGGAGAGGGATTTTTAGGATGGTGTTGTGGGATGGGCAGGAGTGTCACTGTGCCCTGCCCCAGCAGATGAGCCAGGTGTTTGCTGTGAGACAGAGAAGAGTCTGTGAACAGCACTGTGTTGGACTTTTGGTACTGGATGTAGCTCCCACAGATTTCTGCATGTGAGACAGTCTGGTTAAGCTTTTCTCCATTTTCCCAGCTAACTTTGATTATTTGTTGTATCAATCATGGATTTCGTTTTTACAAACATAAGCTTTTACAGCTTGTCACTAATCCATCCATTAAAAATTATTACAGAAATAGACAAGGCAATTGTAACACAAACTCCTAAAATATTGAGCATGACCTGTGAGGGTTGGCTTCTTGGCATTGATTCTCTCTTCTGTCTTGAAAATAAAATTACTGTGGAGCTACTTGTGTTGATTAACGAAGAAATAGCTGGGGCCTTGCATTTTCTGTGTCAAGGAAAATGTAAAGTGTTAGAATAGATGGCAGCCTTGGAGCAATAATATATAAATAGATATTTTAAATCTCTCCCAAGGCCAAGGGACAGTCCCAGTAAAAACAAGAATGCCTGGCAGTTGTCCAGCCTGGTTTGTTAAGACACAGGAGCAAATAGCTGCCATTAAAAAATAACAGAATCATAAAATCTTCCCTCTTTTTCTGTAGTCCTCATTATTAGCATGAGCATGTGGCTGTTTTCATCTCTGTGATTATATTCTTACAAATTGTCTCTGTGATGAATTGATGATTTCCATTAGAAACATCTCCATGGCCTGGACTAAAACAGACACCAGCAAGGCAATAATTGAAGAATCATTAAAATAAACCCTGGGGCACATTTGTGTTATGTAGGACTTTTTGGAAACTTTCTATTCTGTGAGCTATGCTCCTACTACATCTTTTAACAAATACTTGCCTTCCTGGAAGGTTGGGATTTTTTTCCTTCTAAAGGCAGTAAATTCAGCTATTGCACAGAATAAAAGTAAAAAAAAAAAAAAAAAAAAAAAAAGTAAAAAGGTAAATCTGTGTCTGTGGTACCTGGTTTTAGTGCCAGGCAGCCAACAAAGACTGAGCAAGCACAGGGTGTTGGCAGGACCTCCCCTTCTGCCCTCTCAATGCCCAGCTGGTTTCACTCATGATTTCCCAGGTTTTTGGGAAATCCCGTGATTTTCCAGATTTTTGGAGGCCATCCTTTCTGCTGGCCAGGTTTGCCTGTGCTTCATTTGCTGCTGATGGCACCTCATTCCTGCCATCTCTCCTGGGGATGCCATGGACAGCATTTCCATGAGGAGCTCATCCCATGGTAGTTGAAGAGCAGAAATCACATGAGCCATAGTGTTTCACATGCCTGAATGCTAAGGAGTTTTTTGGGAAAATTGAGAATTAGGACCAGATGCCTTTTTTTTTTTTTTTTTTTTTTTTTAAAAA
>VZRO01000324.1:1529931-1580124 GCA_013397915.1 Daphoenositta chrysoptera | reverse complement strand
AAACTGAATGACAAGGGGAAGGCAGGGTACAGAACTCAGGAATGAAACAGCAATGAGGGAAACCAAGACATACCATACAAAAAGAGAGGATTCATTAACAGAGGAAATAGGTAATTAATAAGCTCAAAAGCAGTCCGCAACAATCAGGGAGTGTCCCACCTCTCCCAGCCAGGAAACAGGGCAGGCTGCTGTGGACTGACAGATGGAGCAGCCCAGCCCTAGGTATGAGGCACCTTCAAGGGGAAGGAGGTGCCTGTTGCACAGGGTGTCTGCTCTGATCACGAAGAACAAGTAGATGAGGCCTTTCACAGCCTCCCATTCTCTGGCTCTGGTCCTCACAGCAGACTGTAACCATATCAATATCTGCTGGACGAAGAGCACAGCCTTGAAGATTCCTTGAGAGCATTGATGAAAACATCCAGACTCAAGTGATAGAGGAGCCAGCAGGGAGAGGTGCCCTGTTGCACCTCACACTTATAAAGAAGGAGAGGCTCCCTGAGGATGTGAGAGTCAAAGGCTGCCTTGACTGCAGTGACCAAGAGATGGTGAAGTACCCTGAGAGGAGACAGCAGGGGAAAGACCAAGATCCCAACCCTGGCATTCAGGAGAGAACACTTTGACCTCTTCAGGGATCCACTTGAAAGTGTCCCATGGGAGAGAAGCCTAAAGGGAAGAGGGGTCCAAGAAAGCTGGCTGATATTTAGCAATCACCTTCCTTATGCTCAAGAACAATCCATCCTAAAGAATAGGAAGTCAAGCAAAAATATCAGGGGGCCTGTGTGGATTGTTAAGGAGTTTCTGGAATAACTCAGACCTCCAAATGAAATATGCAGAAAATGGAATTAGGATCAGGTGACCTGCGATAAATGTAGACACCTTCTGAGCAAACAGACACAGGGAAGAGCCAAAGCCATCTGGAGTTGACTCTGGCAAGGAATGTCAAGAGCAACAAGAAAAGCTTCCACAAACACATTAGGGGGAAAAAGAAGACTATTGAAAATGTGGGCCTGCTGCTGTGGCCAAGCATTCTGATGATACAGGACATGGGCAAAGCTGAGGTACTTAATGTCTTCTTCATCTCAGCCTTTGCTAAAAAGACACAATTCAGGAATCCCCAGAGACCAGCGTGAAAGATAGGAGCACAAGAGACGTACCTTGGTGGAAGAGAATCAGGTCAGAGAACGCTTAAACAAACTGGGCATACATAAACCCCTGGGCCCCAAGAGGATGTACCACTGAGTACTGAGGGAGCTGGCTGATGTCGTAAGGTCACCTTCAGGTGTTCCTTCCTTTGCTTCTGATGGTTCTCATATTTCCATGCAAAACAGCAGTCATCACAGGCTTCTTACAATAGATCAGTGTCCCTTATATTTCACATCATCAGCCTGCAGTTGGAGAGTCACGCTTTACTGCTTCACGCTTAGAGATATGTTGGCATTAAGGTAAGGCATTATGTGGGTAAAATCCTACACGAATAAATTCTGCATTCTGTGGTCTGAATCGAGCCTACTGGAGCTGTTATGGGGGTAAGAAGGAGAAGCAGAGGTGGTAGAAGTGCTGCAGGATGAGAAAAGACAGAATGGTATAAAGGCTATAAGTGTTTGGAAAACCACTATTTTATGCATGAAACAAAGCAGAGTCCTGAACTGGCCTTCTACCTTTGTTCAAGCTCCTTTCCATGCACAAAAAGCAATTTCAAATAGAGGATTTGCTTTTCATCTCTCAAATATTATTTCTGTTCATGCAAGAAGGCCTTCCCCAAATGCACTGTACATCACTGAGGACCTGCTCTACACTCCAAATATTTTTTTTCATGTAATAAATACTTGACATTTAGAAAAATCGCTTCTAAATTTACACAGTGCAGAGCTCACAGTTTGAGATTACCCTCTAAGCACCCTGAAGTGCCAGGCGCATAAATAAATATCTTTGCACATAGATTCTCATTTATTAGTTTTGCAAGAGTATTTTCACTTCTTGGAGATGGGTGATTACTGCAGGAGGAAAGAAACACTTCTCGTTTAACTTAAATAGTAAGAAAATGCAGGAGAAAGGCTGATCAGAAATGTTAAATTGTCTCCCTGATCTTTTTGATGTTTTCTATCTTTGTAATTTAAATTTCATAATAATAGTACTAAATGTCTACACTGTCCAGTTGTGCCTTATGTCATAGCTAACCAAGTATAGATTAAGTTGAGAAACAGCAGCAAGAGATAAACTGCCATTTTCAGGGACAGAAAATACAGTCTATCTGCAGGTCACGCATGGTCTACATCATACAGGACATAAATAGACCTCAAGACGTACTATCTACTCCCATAACACTACTGGAAGATGACCAAGCATTACTGTCCTCATTTCAAAGAGGAAATAATATAGGACTAAGTGCTTTGCCATAGAGAAAACCAGGGATTCCTGTCTACTCCCACTACATAAAGACTGAAAAGTTCCCTACAAAGGCATCCTTCCATCTGAACTGCAATGTCTCACCTCCTTTCTGGGTGTGTGGAAAGCAAAAAAAGATTCCTGATGGCCATGAATTGCTTGGCACCCCTTCTCACTATCACCTGTGGATAGTGCCTGTGCTGCACAGGCTGGAGTATTGATGCAGTTAATGGTGCCATGCAAGGATACAACCCTAACCAGTAAGCAAGGTGATCTTTTCACTTAATTTTGCTGCCAAAACCCTAAACCTCTTGTTCAAACTGTCTCTCTGCTGTCAGTGGGGGCATAACAGTGCTGTGATTGATGGGATAAAGGGCCTGTTTCTGACTACAGAAGGCAGCCCAGATGGTTACCCCGGGACAGGCTGTACTTCTTCAGTACAGACTGAGCCTTAGCAGCCAAAACCACAAGGGACCAGGGATCCTTGGACATGTGGTCAGAGCCCTTGAGCCCAGGGCCTTCAGCTCAGGGACTGCTTCTGTTTTCCCATGAAGTCTGTGAGTAAGTAGAAGTGATAATGATGATGATTCCAGACTTTTGTTTTGGTCTAGGTGTGCCAGAACATTGTTTTTCAGCCAAGTCAACACTTTAGTGAAATTAAAGTAGTTCGACACTTTTTCTGATAAATGACAGACGAAGCCATGTGGAACATATTGAGGCAGTGGGGGTTGAAGGGAGGTGTGTCCCTGTTAGTACAAAATCATGGTTTTACTACTGCTTGCATCTTTCTCTGAGTGTGGATATCCAGATTCAATGAATATGCTGCCCAGTCAAGCTTCATGACATTCTCTTTGTAGTGTTGTGTTACACTGAGAACTGGCTATTACTTACCTCCAGGTTCTGGCTCCGTCAGGAAGATCTCCATGGCTCCCAAAGTCCCTCACAGTTACTTTATGCCTTGCTAATGAATTTATCCAAGTGAAGCAGTGAAAATCCCCAAGTGAAAGCTGTTTGACTTGCACTGCTAGATTGACAAACTAAGCTAAAGCCAAAGTACAATCAGATTAAACCACTTTTAATGTGTCTGTTCAGAGCTGCACAGCAGTTCGGGTACACAAATCCAATACTGATTTCAACAGTGAACATTTGATAAAGAGCTTTTATATTCTGATTAACTTTTTGTGACCATGAAATTTTTTTTTAGAGGTCAAAGAAATTAAGTTCACTAGGTCTGTTATTCACAAAGGTTAATCTATACCTATTCTCTTTCAGAGAATCCTTATCAACCTGATCTCATTATATGCTGTCTCTAAGGGATGTTATACAGTCTGCTACTTAGCTACTATTTCCCTGCTCACAAGGTGTAGTGCCACAGGGTAATGATTAGGCCTCAGTCATGGCTGTGTATCAATAAGGTAGGTGGTAGCTCAGTCTGGGGTTGCACCTGCATTTCACCCCCTCCCTCAGGGTGGAACACTGAACTAAGGGCCAGCACACCAAATGTGATGGCCCAGATAGTCACCCTAGACTCCCTCCATAAACCAGAGAATCTAGGATTTATCACATGATAATTTAGACACCTAAAACAAGCTGGTTGTATTATACTCCACTTCTCTCCAAGACCATAAAGGGAACCCACAGTGGTGACTTTGAACTGTAGTGATGACACCTGCAGTCAGCTCCATGGAAATAACCTTTGGTGTCAAAAGGCATCTACTTCAGTTCACTGCTAGACTGTACAACACTGAACTCTTCAGCTGGGCCACACTCCCCTGTCTTCCTTTTCCCCTGGTTTGAGGTCACTTTGCAGTGATCTTTCATCTCAGCTGATCCCTTACTGTCTGACTTTTGAAATTAATATCCTCAGCAAATCATTCGGCTCCTGCAGAGCACGTACAACACAATCAGTATAATTACTTCATGTCACACCTCAGTTGTCACTTCACTTCAATGGACTGCACGTAAGATGAACTTGAAAACTGCTCTAAGTTAATGTTCTTAGAGTTCCTAAGATTTCGTCCTAGAAATTATTATCTATTACAGCAAAGCAAATAGGGCCGACAGAGTTCAGAGCTCTATGATTCAGGCACTGTTGAAAAAACATTCAGTGTAGATAGGGTAAGTGTAGGACATGATGGGACTGATCTAGTAAATGTAGGTGTTTATGATGTAGGAATTTATATATAAAGTAGTCACCCTGACTATGAAGGAGCCTCCTGTACTTAAGGACCATGGAGCTTGGCATACAAGTCTCCCTACCTTGAACTGGAGACTGTGGGTGGTGAGATGTGTCTGGGGCTATTTCCTCCTGTCGCCTCACTCAGCTTACAGCAAGGTGAGGTGCCTATCTGCCTCCCACTCTCACCCATTCAGTGCTTCAACATGTTTGGCCTTTTAAACAGCAGTTATTTTACACCCACATTTGATGGAGAACTGTGAATTCAATGCCAGAGTACTGCAGTCTTCCATTTTAGATCACTCTCTCTGACACTTAATAATCCCACCCCCCATCCTTCCTTCATGACATTTCTCCATGATGTATCACACATGTGCATATCCAGAGTCTTAAACCTTGTCTCTTACTCTTCTACTCCAGTGCCTCAGAGAACATCATTGTCTTTTTTTCTGACCAGCCTTGAAACCTTTCCTGAGAGTGTAAAAAACCTTTTCTTGTTTGTTTTTTTCTAAAGAGAACCATAATTTAAAATCCAGGCAGGGTAAGAGTCCTTTTGCTTTTCTTTTACATCATAATCCAACTTCAGGACATTTACCGAGGCAGCATGCCACCACCCACCTCACCTCCTTCCTCTCCTACAGGTGACTCAGACCCATCATTCCTACCTTCCAGGCAGGAACCCGGCAGCAGCCCAGAGGCAGGAGCTGTGCCCGTGCTCTGTTCGAGGGCACACACAGTGGGAGGCTGCAGCCCACTCCTGGGGTCCTGCTTGGGCTCACAGCATGTATTGCACAATGCAAATTGTTCAAGAGAACCTACCAGTATTAAAGGAGCAGTTCAAACTGAGGGACCTTTACTGAGTGATTTTACTTTATTAAAACTCTACACATGATAAGAGCAATTTTTGTCCTTACAAAGATTAAAAGCTAAACAAAAAGAGCCAATGTCCCTGCAGGGTTGGATTTACACAAGCAGCACTGTGCTTAAAATTCACTCAGAATATTTTTGCCTTAAAAGTCTCTCAAATGACCTAATAAAGTAATTTCAAATATTAAAGTTATTCCATTTCTAATACTTTTATCTTTTTCCCAGCATATCCAGTGTTTCTTACTCCAATGACAGCAGCAGTATGTGAGCTCCTCGACTAAGTTTTGCTTCCGTGTGCTGTAGAAAACAGACAGCAGCCTAAATTTAGTCCTCAATGTGGCCTCTTTTTTTTCACTTACATGATAAAGGATCTGCAGTGCTATACTTAAGAACTAATGCTTTCATTATGGTATCTCCATCAACCAGATGGTTCCATCTATCAGTCTGCAGTGGCCACGAGACCTTAACATTCCTATTTAGTATTAATTTGCTCTGGTGCAGAGGGAGGATGACACAGACACTTGATACAGGATGGAAGAGGCAAGCTAAAACTTAGCCATGTATCTCAAAACCCAGGCACATTTAGTTACCAGAACACAGGCATACTGGCATCCTTGAGAAGGAGGCAATCTCTCCTCACCCTTTAAAATGCTGATTACTTCCTCAGCCCATATGTATATTTTTCCAGCTGCTGGCTGTGCTGTGGCTGTGACCCCAGATCCCCTAGCCCACTGCCATGGCTTTCAGCTTGTGGACTTTGGCCATTCTCTTCTTCTGGACTAAGCCAGTGCCTTCATGTTATAAAATCTTCACATGACACTTTTTGCCCAACAGAGGCAAGAGGAAAACCTAACCTGGTCTTGAACCATATAATTGCTCTTGGGAGCATTGCTTCTAAAGCCCTTCTAACACCAGTGACCAAGTGTTTCCCACAGCAGGAATGCCGTCTTGAGGGCAGGTGCTCTGCCCCAGGAGCATGGTCTGTGCTTGGTGTGATCCAGAAGTACAACAACTATGTGACAGGCATAACCTCAGTGCACAACCACTTCCCTCCCACTCTCCTCTTGTCCAGCCCTCTTTTCCCAGACTGTCCCCTTCTAAACACGGAATAAGGAAAAGGCAATGCTTTGTCTAGGGCTGCACTCAGTTACTCTATACTTGGACCAAGCAGTCCTAATCACCTGGCAGTGCTGCTTTCAACGTTTGGCTGTTCATAAATATTTGAGATGGCTAAGCTCAATCTAAGACTCTTTCCTCAGCAGAAATCACACTTCTGATTTAGAACCTGCTCTGATTATGAGGACGCATTTGCATCTGCATCACTCATATATGCAATTCCAGCTGTCAGCACAGCAAACAAAAGAAACTCTTTGGTTCTGATCATCACTGAAAGACTCATGCACTATGGGAAGGACGTAGGCCACAAAGATCCAGACCTTAATCTTCGGGCAGAAGCTACTTGATGGTCCATGAGCCCAAATAAAAGCTTTTAGCTCTAAACCTCTGTTCTGTCTGCAATAAAATTTTGCAATTGCAGTTCAGTCCCTAGAGGGCCCTAAAGGATAATAGTCCTCCTCACAAAACAGCTGCAGGTACATATTTGACCTGATTCAATGAGGCAGTCAGCTTCTATTTGGAGAAGTCACAGTAAGCAGCACAGAAGTTCTATGGCCGCCTTCCACCCAAAAGTAAAAAAGTAAACACTTGGAGAGAAAATTCTTCCTGAATTCTCTGAACTTTATCTGTTTGAAATTCATTCCCTCCAAGCATCTTTGTATGTGACCAAAACCTATATTAATAAAAAATTCCAGCACAAGCAACTAAAATATGTGTAGAAATCTACTAGATACACATCTATCAGACATGTACTGGTCAGTATGTTGTATAAAAAAGTTTTGCCTCTATAGTTTAAACATTTTCCATTAATCATTGTTTTTGAAGCAGTTAGTTATTTTTAGAGATTGTTTTCAAATTTAAGAACTATTTTCAGAGGAAGATGGTAACAATTGTGTTTTCTTGTTTGGTACCTTTCCGTGTTTGAAGTTTCTTCAATAAATAATTTTTGAAAAGTACTTCAAGTCATTAGAAGTAGCAAAAGAAGATGGTTAATTGTGTTGCCATTCAAGAACAGAAAAAACTGAATCACTTGATACTACCATTTAAGTAAGAGATAATTATACATGCACCAGTGCCCCAACCCCCTATACCTGCTTTTAAGCACAGCTTGCTTTTTTTCCTTGCACAATTTTAAGGAACCGTCTGCACTTCTACTGTCAGCTGCTAATACTGTTCCAGAGGATTCAGACTAATGCATTTTCTATGCTGCTGCCTCAGGAGACATATTTTTGATTGTTTAGTCTCAGGAATTCACAAAAGAAAAAACCCACCACAATTATGCCTAGTAAGTCTTTATTCCCAAACATAAATTGCAAAAATATTCTATTACAGAACAGGTAACAAGTACAGAATTCTAAGTATGCCTTATAACAGTGAAACCATTGCCTCCTTGGCAAAAAAAAATCATCAGGCACTTAAAACTTGAAAACAAAGTACAAATTAAATCAGCTGTAACAGATGACTCAACAATGGAACTTTATCTTGTTTTTCTGTAATAAAAGCACACACACGGCTGAGGGGCTCCTGCCTCCTCCTAAACCCTGCGCAGAGACATTTCTATATTATGCTGCACACATTCTACTCAGACAATATCAAGTTCACATTCGAAAACATAAATAAGTTCAGCACTGAGAGAATTTGAGGAACCTTTCTGGAATAGCAGTAGCAGAGCCTACACTAGCAGCTTCACAGAGAGCTTGGCGCATGTGGAGGAGCACAGTTATACCAGCTCCTCGGGGGAATAAGCTCTGCTTTTACAATTGCATTGGAAAGAATGGAGCTCAAATGAATGCAAACAATACACATTTTAAGAGACAATGAAAGCTCTGGGCAAAAGCTATCATGGTAATTTTATGAAATTACATTTTGACACATGGACCAGTCTCTGAAAAGAAAAGCCACACATTTGCCATCCCTGGGGAGCAGCCCTGTGTAGGACCTCTCCATTCACCTGTTTTGTCACTTGCAGATCTTGAACTAAATCAGAAGCGGAGGTTGCCTCTTAGACCTATCTTAGAAAGGTAAATCTAAGATGCAAATGTCCAAATGACTAACAAAAATACTCCTCCAGAAATCAGTCAAATACGACTGGTTTTTTTAGGTGACATTATGTAACTTTCCACACACTTTACTCTGGTGGCATTACAAAAGAAGAATATTTAAAATAATTTTAATTAGGTACTCAAAGAAAAGAATATCAAGAATATTAACATAAAGAATACATATGAAGCTACTATATAAACATTACATATAAAAACACAGAAATGTCAGCTGTTATACTTCAATGTCACAAGAATTCATGAATGGGTTTCTATTGTAAACACTGACAATAAATACACCAAGGAGGAGATGTTTTTAGGGAAACATCTCACAGCCAAGCAAAGAGCTGAGAAGCCTAGCATGTTGTTGACCTACAGACTCACTGAGAAGAATCTCCTCTTGTCAGGGACTAAAGTGAATAGTGAGGAATTTAAACTCAGCAATATTGACAACAGGCTACCCTCTCACAACCATTTGCATGATTCATTCTGATGGGCTCTTGCCTTGAAACCATGATGGGATCATTAAATACTTCCATCATGCATTCCAAGTTTTCTCCTTCACTGGAGAAAAGAGGGATGAGAAAAAGACAAGACACAGAAGTACCAGGTGCAGCAACAAACACTGATGTATTGCTGAAAGTACATCAGGATTTAGCAAATGTTCTTTTGAATGTTCTTTTGATGGCAACATGAAGATGCCACTCCTTGTATTTCACAGCCGGACTGTTTTCATCTTAAACCAGTCTCTGCCAACACCTGCCACCCAAGGGCAGATATTGCTCGTGCTCATAGTGATGTGAGCTCAGTCACCACACATCACAGTACTGCACTTACTCCTTGGTCGATGGCAAACTCAAGCTGATGTTCTCCCATCGTGTTAAGCTCTTGCTGTACTGCTGGAATTTGCTCGACACCGAGAGCACACTGACAGGCTGCTACCCCTGTAGCTGTAACCCAGTAACCCCGGGTCATTCCCCTGGTGAGCCGCATTCCCAGAATAGGAAGGTATTCTGAAATGTGTTCTTATGACAGGAGACCACGAAATAACAGCAATAGTCCCTTTGTTTAGTGGCATGCTGCAGGGCGTTTCTGCTCTACTTGATCATAATGATAATTTCGAGCCAATTAAATACTTTATGAAAATCTGGAACAAAGCTTAATAAACATAAATCTGCCCACTTGTTGTATGCTGTAGGTGAAAAGCCTGAAGGATTTCCCCAGAGTACCCTGAGAGATTAGCAGCATTTAAAATTTGTCGGTCCAGAAACTCAGAGGATGATGATCCTGTCTAAAGTGACAGAATTTAAAATAAATAGTTGAACCTTCTAAAGTAACTACACACCCCCTTGTCACTGTTGTTTGTTACCTAGAGATTAAAGAGATGTCCTGTTGAAGTACCACAAGATGAAGGATTACCTGGCTTTGAGTATTTTAATCTAAGATATGTTTAACTAAAAGGCTCATGTGTAAGAAGTCTACTGCTTCAAAGCATGCAACAAGTGGCATATCACTTGGCTATGTTTGAGATAGAGCTGTTTCAGAATAAAGCACTCCACAGAATATTCCTTGGGTTTGATCTCACAGACTCCTGTATACAGGTGGATCTGTGCTTTGTGGAGCTGAGTGTCCCTGGAGGAGCTACTGCATGGATATTCAGGACCTCCCTCCACAAATTTGTCACAGGAGAGCAAGTGACAGGACAAAAAAAAGATCTCTAGGTCAAATAGATCTAAACCTGGATTGCCATGTTAGGCTGCAGCTCCACCATGGAGTCTGTGCAGGCTCAAGGTGTACATGATCAATTAACCCAGATCAATTAACTGACCCAGATACTTGCACTGAATAAAATCAATACCTAACAACAGGAATATTTTGCTAGTAACTTAGAGAGCCACAGAAGATTCGAAGTCACCTAGATAACTTAGTTTCTTTTCCTGAGTCACACAAGACAGAGAATTTCGTCTTTTGTCAAGCATGGTGGTATGTCAGTGATCTCACTACTGTAAAAAGGAATGAGAATCAAAGTGAGAGTAACTGGTCTCAAACCCCCCAGGCCTCGTTCACCTCTGTTCTCCACAGATGCTGTTTTAGATTCTGGGATAGAAGAGACTGAAAGCAGAGGCATGCTGAATAACAAGCAAGTTTACCATCACTGAACTAAGAATTTTTTCTACTTACCATTTCTGAATCTGCTGGTGGTCAACAGCTTGTTAAATGGGAAAGAGAGAAGGGTGAGCAACAATCAGCAGGGCACCAAGAGTCCTTAGTGTAGGTACCCTAAGCACCTTCTGGCACCACAGGGAGAGATGGACTCTGGCCCACCAGAACAGCTGCTGGGCTGCCAATTCCCCTTGCAGGCGCCCATCTATCCCTTCTGACCAGCCAGACCCTCTGAGATGTTTTCTGGACTTGGTCAAGCTTTCAGGGGACCCTGGGTCCATCCAAAAGCTGTCGTATAACAAATGGTGCCTGTTGTGCCCCTACAATCCCACCTGCATGGTCTTACCTCCTCCTTTGCTTTGACTGTGAAATTCCCCTGTCTCTTGCCATGAACCAATTTTCTCATTTTATTGCCACGGTGGGGTTTCGCCATCTCAGTGTGCAGAAACAGCTTAGTGTGGGATCTGGCTGAGGCCAGACATGGCATGAAGGGAGGGTGCAGCACAAGAACAGGGACTGGACTGCACAGCCATTCCAGCTTAAGTCACCATGGAGCTTCAGACCAAGTTTAGCACCTCCAGTTAGGCAATGTGAATATCACACCAAGCTGCCTTCCCTACGATGTAAACCCAGTCACTTACAGCATGTTTTACTATACTGCAAGCATAGCAGCGTTTGATTCACAGTTACACAAACTCCCTAACAGACACTAAACAGGACTGCATAGCACTCCACAAGGTAAACCCAAATAACCAACTCAAGGCAGCACTGGATCCTGAAGGAGGATGCAATGTTAGAGATTCAGAGGAGAAAAAGGAATAAAAGCAGCCAGGCAGGCTTTAATCTAATGATGCTGTGATGCAGTTGTGCAAGGACACTGTCAGCTTCTGCAAAGGTACAGTGGATGTATTAGCACACTGTCAGTGTTTCTATCTTTAGAAAACTATTTAATCTCAATATTCATTCCACAGCATGTGACAGCATTGGAGGCCCACAAACCCTAAAAATGAGTATTACTCATGTGAAATAGAGGAATAGAGGAAATAGAGGAATAGAGGAAGGAAAGGTCCCTCCTAACTTTTGGTCAAGAATCCTTAATCCAAACGGATGTTGGCTCAGTCTTGCAAAAGTGTCATAAACATTCCCAGTCAAGTACAAAATCCATTTATTATTATTAACCTCACACAGATGTAAAATAAATGAGAAATAATTAATTCAGGAACCCAAGAAAACGTCATTTCCCACAGTGAGTGTACTTCAGCAAGTCTTGCTCATTCTAACTGTACCCTGTGATGCAGAAATGCCACTATTAACTTCTCCAGCCTGCGCCTGAATTAACACGACCCAGCCACCCAGCACCAGTAGTTATAATAAAGCTGAGTCTGCCCTCCTGTAGAGTGAAGGGGATGCAACTAACATCTCATAGTAACTTCATGTCTGGAGCAAGGCCTGAGGTTCTTAATCTAAAGTCTAATAGAGTGTATTTTTATTCTATGGAGAGTTAAGAGCATTTGTAGGAAAGGGTACGAAAGGTCAACAATTCATTCACGCATTTTTTATCAGCCCTGTCTTCCACACAAATCACTGAGAGCCTTGAGAGCATGGAAGATCAGGTCTTCAGGTCACTGGCAAGTTTAAACTTCATGGAAACAGTGCTAAAAGTCAATGGCTGTCCGTACTACAGAAATTTCCATTTGCTCTCATTTGTGAATGCACATTCCTTCAGTTAAGACCTCTTTTTGTCAAGGAAGCTAGAATGGGATTCCTCTTTTTGGCTAAACCTCTCTTAAAATGTATTCTGATGATCTTTCCAGTTACTAATACACATGTGTTTCAAATAACATAGCTGCACAGAAGTAGCTCAGACACACAGTAACTTCAGATCTTCATGGTGTGTCATGGTACACTGTTTACATTTATTCACTGAGACAATGCAGTATGTTACTAATTAACAAATGCTTTTGAAAAAAGTTGCTTCTTTGCTGCAAGTAAATTTCATTTTCTCCTCTCCCCATCTTCTATTTCACACAATCAGGTTTTGCCCCTTTACTCATGCTAAGTAGTAATTGAATTTAGTCTGAGCAATGAATGATCTTGCATTATCTCTATGTACACATGGAGCATTTGCAATTCTGTTCTGGATACAATGCAAGAACCTCTAAATGATGTATGAATTTTCCCCAAGAAAAACCATGTAGCTGCTACACAGCCAAGATCACCTCACTGGTCCACACTAGACTGGAATAAGTTACAGTCCTTACGTGAACACAGGTGTGCCTTTGTCTCTCTGGAGGAAATGCAGCAAGGTTCTCCTCAACCTCAGCTGTTTGCATCACCCAAAGGACACCTACATCACTTTGCACAGATTCTACTAAAAACACTCCATGTGAGTGATTTATAGCAGAGGAGATGCTCTTTTGGGAGCAAATTTGTCTTTGATCTATAACTAGGATGTCGCAGTAGGCAATCATCCATAACACCAGTAACATGGATGCAGGTTCTTGCAGGAGCCAGTTTTCTGCACATAACAGTGTATGCCTGTGGCCAGAAAATGGAAAAAATCTCACTGCTGGGGAAGAAAAATTGTGGATTGTAGTGCTGGAACTGGGACAGATCAGAGGAAATCGAACCCTTGTGCTCCCCTCCTTCAGTCACCAGCTGGTAACACAGATGGACTCATCAGCTCCATTCCACTGTCTTTGTTTCTGTTAAAGGCTCTACTGACACTCAGAGGTCCACATGTGTATTAGTGGCATCACTCATTGCCCCAAAGCACTATGTATTTTTAAAAACCCCTTATTTTCAAAAATGGACTCTATTGCTGATATGTGCAGTCAGAACTTATGGATACTTGTGCTTGGGTAGGAGTAATACTGGATTCTAATACTATCCTGGAAATGGATCCAGATGCTGAATGTGTCTCAGTCAACAGACCTGTAACCACAATGATTGATTCTAATACTTCCAGGAGTGTTTATATGATTATAAAACTGCTGCAAGGTAAGCTTTCAAATATTACAATACAGTAATGCTCTTATGAACTCTACATTTAAAAGGCTTTTTTGAACCATATTTCATAAGATCCAATTCATTTAAGTGGGAATTTTTCTTTGCAGATATAATCCTCGAAGAGTGGAATACCGAATGCTCTTTAAATCAGTTTATTTGGGATTTAATGCTGCAGTAGCAAAAGGAATTTTAGTAAATGAAATATCTGATAGTCTCTGACTGTAAAAGAAGAAGGACACTATCTTTAAAGTGACCTTTCAAAGGACCCTAAAAAAAAGTCAGTGAAACTCTTAACAGAGTCTGGTTATAACAATTTTTTAATTTTGTTTGCTTGCTTGGTTGTTTTTTTTTTTCTGCAGTAGAACTTATAAGGATATAAACAGTAAAAGCTAGGGTACAACTTCTTGTCATAGCTTCTGTAAATGTTGAAGTGATTATTTCCTCTGGGCTGATATTTCAGTTTCTCTTGTTGGAGGATGTTGCTCCACATGTATTCTTGGACTGCATGGATAACTTAAAGAACAGCACAGGTTATAAATTAAGTGAATGTAATCACTTTTCTCATATGTCCTGGTGTAGAAGAGCTTGGGGTTGATGGTAAGATAAACATTCTTCCAATAATGCCTACTGCAGTTTCATTATCTGTAGTCACATATGCATACAAGCTATACTACATGAAAAGAAATTGAATTATAGGCATCCCATCATCTTTCTAATGGAAATTCCATCTCATGTATCAGCCAAGACACAAAGCTGGAACAGCAAGAATTTGTGCAAAGTCAAGCCCTACCAGGACTCTGGGGATTGTAGTGTGGAACCAGGTTCACTGTCCTCATTTAGAGCTAAACTGGACTTTAGACAGGAACACAAGCAAGTAGAGTGGTTTATAAATAATTATACAGCTCTGGTCCTTCATACACTTGTTCTCAGAATTAACATCACTCATATGAGTGATGCCATTAAATCCACAGCATCATCTATTGCTCACAAAATGAAAGCCCATTAAATCCAAAGCACTACTTACTGCTCACAAAATGAAAGCCCATTAACCACTTAACTACCTCTAATTTGAGGTATTTTCTCATCTGTGCACCCTGGGACAAACTAAGAAAGACATGGTTCTGAATTAATTACTCCTCTGCAGCTCTTCTCATCACTTTTCTCATGTAGACAAATGCCAGTATTTACAGGATGAAGTTCTTAATTGAAAACGTTCACTCATTCAGCCACCATACAGAAACTATTGTCTATATTATGTGATACCAACAAAACCAGAGATCTTATGTCAAAATATTTTAATGATCCTCTAAGAAGCAAAACATGATGAATGTCACATATTGCCACCATCCTGAGATTGTGCTTTGCTACTGTTAAACCAATAGTAAGGAGTTTCAGAATTTTCCAAATAATTGTTACTTTGTTATTTTAAAAAATGATCACTCCAAATTTGTAAATGTAGCAGTCACTGTGTGAAAAAATCCCTTCCTTTTCTCCCCAAGTGTAAAATATTTCTCTACTGTAATAATGCAGCTTAACGCTCACAAAATCACTTCAGAGCAAATCCAACACCGAACTGCTGAGATATACTCAAATTGTCTCCTTAGGATCATCACTCTGGAATTAAAACAATAAAATATGTTATTGGTATTTCTTGTATAGTAGAAAAACTCCTTCTTATACTTGAAATAAGCCAATAGTTTAGTCTTCTGTATATGCATTGCACCTCCTGCATCTGCTTTTCATCTGTATTTCAGACTGTGAGTCTGTGAGATCTATTATACAGAATCACAGGCTCTCAGAATTCTCCTGGTTAAGCTGGAATGCTCGTGCCTGGTCTAACTCAAGCATCTGCTCTTTCTAAAGGAGGACTCCTTCATTTGAATACCCCCAGAACCACTCATGCTTACCCCACCTGCTCCACACTCTTCAGGCTTCCTAAACTAACCAAGGCTAGGTCTAGGCAGTTTCTTCATGCGGACATATCCACTGCTAATCTGAATATGGATATGTTCTAAATTATATTATCTTACTCATATTTTGAAATAGCCAGAGATTGCAATTATTGTGTTTCTTCAACAGGATAGTTCTGCTGTGGAAAACCAAACCAGAACACTTCTAGATATGTAAATTGGAATTGAAATCTAACATAATTTCTGATTTGATTTAATCTATACTTTTCTATTCTGGTAGGTTTTAACTAAACCAGAAGCAATTTACCTCCACTTGTTTAATTACTGACATTACTCTTAACACGCTAATTTAGTTCACTGAATGCATGAGCAAAGCGTGTGCTTAAAAGCTGAAATGCAGGGGTTCCAAGGCAGAAAACCTTTTTTTCAATATCTAATAATTTCACATTGGATAATATTTGCCCATGTCAAGAATATTCTGCAATTTGGCTGCCTTACAGGAATCCAGAGGCATCCTTATTTTAAAATTTGGTATAATTTTTCTCAAGATAATTAAAAGTGAACTGTGGGGTAGTAGTTCTTGTTTCTCTAGCTACACCAGGACACCACAAGCATAAAATAATTTTAACAGAATTTAAGCTCATACTGGCATTCTACTGCTATAAATAGGTTATGTGTAACAGTATTTATCACTTACTTGGATTGCAGCAAATTTCAAGATTAAAAAAATATCACATGCTGACAGAGTTTGGGAACAAAATGATTCTTTTTGATGTCAGTTCCTGAGCAAGTAAGCAGGCATCCCCCTGCTTTACAGGATGCTGCTCTGGCAGCTCCACCTTGAGTGGAGGGAGTCACTGCTGCTCTCTGTCAGAAACAGATTGCATTTAATTGTTTGGTTGGAGTTAAAAAACTCATACCTGCTTTTTGCTTTCCAGGTAAGATCCACTTACACAGTGGAAGGTTCAGCAGTTCTTACTTCCTAACCACCAGCAAGCCCTCCTCCCTCAGTCCTTCTGCTCAGACAACTGAACACTATTTTCTTCCCCAGGCTCAGAGTCTCAGTTTCATTCTTCCTTTCTGTGTTTTTGTTTTTTTTTTTTTTTTGTGGTGACTGACACTCTGAGCAGCTGTTTAATGTTACTGTTCTGTATGTCAAAGCAACAAATACTCATCTTCCCTGCTGTCTTTTCCTAGCAAAGAGAAAACCTGATGGATTCTCGAACAGACAATATTTGCATCTTAACCAGGCTTCTGGGTAATCAAATTTATGCCAGTCTGATTAATTTATCAACTGACAATTTTTCTAATCAGATTTTTTTTCTATTTTTAAATATGAATCAGGTCATTTCCCCTCCTTGAACCTATGTTTACTTGAAGCTAATGACATGCCCTTCAGGCTTATCAGGTTAAAACAATGAACAAACAAGACCTCCTTCAGCTGCAGGGCCATAGCAAAAATGATTTGGTAATCTAATACAAAATAATAAAGATCATTATTTTAATTATATTTCAAGATTTTGCTGTTGCTGCATTTTCCATTTGACCCTCTGTGATAGGTGGGCACCTACTTTAGTGACAGCCTGTACAGGTCTGTTGAACATAAACATAAAGGTACAGGAGAGGATAATAAGGATTTCCCACAATGTGGGACTCTACAGGGCTCTCACATCTGACAACGCTCTCTACCCAATAAGAAAAATTCACCTTTCCAATGGCAAGGATGGTGTTTAGGAGCAATATTGCCAAAAATTATTCATTGGAATGCAGTTATACTCTCCCTATAGGTGCTTGCAGCAGAGAAGCTTCCTTCACTTCTTATTTACAGCAGCAAACTTTTGTGTCCCAGTAAGGTGTGTGGGAGGTTCTGCCTGAGCCTTCTGTGGGCACCCAGTGGTGTAAGGAACCTTCAGCTACCCACTAAGAGGGAAGAACACAGAAAATGGAGAAGAACATAAAATGGAAATTGAAAGGAGAAAGAAAATCGTTCAATTTTTAGAAAAGGTCATCTTCAGTGAAATATACTCATTACAGAATTTCAATTATCTCTAATAGTTGTTAATACTAGCAGAATGGTAGCTCATACTGAAAGCATTTAATTTCTTTGGTTTTCTCTTTGTAAATATAAGCGTTAATTAGGGCAGCACAACTTATTCTTCTTGTGTTTCTTTTCTTTACAGCTTATTTGGCAAATTTGGCCACAAGTGATTTTCAGTCTGTCAAGCATGGACAGCATTTAATTAACACATACAGATACTTAAACATTTTTGTGGCTTCTATCTGCTTCTCCCTAGAGTAAATATTTCTAAAGAGCTGCCTTTCATTTTCTTAGCTGGTGTAGTTACTACAATTAAAATTACACAGTATGTCTCCAATGATTTATATTATAGGAATAACAAATACAATGGAAACTGCTGGATATAAACAGCTTAGCCATTAAGAAAAAATACATTATGTATTTCTTAACCTTTCCAATATGCTGCAACCTTTTACAAGCAAAAAAAGCACACCTTAGCCACATGAAATTGCATATATATACAATTCAACTCCCCCTGGGTAATCTCCTGCCATGGACTAGGAAAATGGATTCACTAGATGGATTCTAGGTTCCTTCTTACAGGTTTTATGTTATTCTAATAATCTGAAAGCCATTTATTTTTCTATTTCTTAAAAACCCCCTTGAAACTGAATAAAATTGTGCCTTTCTGGTACTAGCAATCTGTTATTTTAAAACTTAGCATTCTCTGATGATAAACTAAGTGTGAATGTATCTTTGACAATATGTTTTCTAAACACCAACAAAGGATATTTTCAAACACATTTCAGAACCTAGCCAGAAGAAAAGCGCCCTTAGCTTTTAAGCTTAAAATTTCTACCTTGAACAAGACGATAATATTTAGATTTATTTAACTTGAGTAATACTGTCATGAGATTACATCAGTCCAATTAAAACATATTGTATACAATGGCAGTTCTCCTGTACACTTCACTTACTATTACATTAACTTGAACCCCCTGGAAAAATAGAGTTCTTTGAAAGGAGACTCTGACAACAGTATTGTGAGCTCAGGAGTTTCTGAGTTGGCTTAAAAGATGAAGAAGTACTTGTGCAAATTGGTCTTATTTTGTCAACAGGGCAAATCAAGATGGAAAACATTTAGACAAATCTTTTCAGAGTCATCTCTAGTGTGTACACAATAAGTTGGCTCAAGGTCAGAGGCCAGACTGTGCTGCACTTCTCTGAGGCAACACACAGAAGGTAGAGGTCCAAGGGGTTGTGACAGAAGGCCAGAAGAAAGGGAATGACACTTCATCCTATATTTTTAACTCCCAGATTCTGAGCTGCCTCAAGGTAAAATGCTCCACAAGATCTGCTGTAGTGTACGGCAGCTCCCTCACAAGCTGTTCCACAGCCCCGGGCCGTGAGCACACACTGCTCTGATCTTTACCTAACAAGAGGGAACGAGGCCATAGATGCATACCTCCCCTTCATGGAACAATCCTCATCCTTACTCTGCTCTCTGTATACATCTGGAAAGGCTGTGCCAGGATTAGGCATCTCCTTTTGGAGATCACAATGTGTGAATGGCTTTAATAAAGCAATTCTCAAAGGAGGCTGGTTCCTGGGAACTGATGGCAAGCCAAACATAGGTTGGCAGAGACATGTATCTGAGATAAGGAGACACTGCTGATTGACTATGATTTATGTGGATAATCTTTACTTAGCTATGCTCTCCATCTAATATTCACAATTAGAAAATATTTCTCAACTCTGTGAGACATACTTATTCAGAAAGATCCAATCTTTCCCTTATTTAGGAATACAACTTTCATTGAGTGTAAGGTAGAAACGTCTCTCTAAGGAAGACCTGACTCACACTTTGTAAATCAAGTTTTCCCTTGGCACATTAGTGAAATAAAGACATTTTATGTGGTAAGAATGGGACCTACCTTTTTAGTCAGATTCACATTTACCAAACTGCAACTTCAAAATGCCTTTGCCATGAAGCTGAAGGATCTGGTTATATTCTTTGGGCATTGCATGGAAACCCGGTTTAGGCAGCTGGTTGTCATAATAGTGGTGGCTGATTGGCATCTTCTCTGTGGATTTTGAGAAAGGCCAGAAGCCATAGAGCTTCACATTCTCACACAGCTCAAGAGCAGCGCTAGTGATCATAAAACCAGATGACAACCGGTAGGCTTTCACACCCTTAGTTCTCCAGAACTGGGCAAGACTTTTCAGATAAGTGGGGTGAAAAAATATTGCCCTTTGGGTTGCTTTGAACTCTTTCAGAGTGTGGTATACTTTAAAAGAAGTGGCTGTGTTGCTTCTGAAGGAAAATGCCGGCAGTAAAAGAAAAGCATCTCCATAGACTGCAATGTTTTCCAGAAATTCTGTCTTCTTTTCATTTAGCTTGTTGTATCTGCAAAGTACAAAATTTTAGGAATGGAATGTAGTATTGATACAAACATAACAGACCAAAACAGCATGACTGCACTGGCAAAGATGCATTATGAACTCTGCTGCATCAGTTCAGCCTGTCTACACTGCAAATTTATATCACCCTATTATAAGTTTTCATATGTGCAGCTATGAATATCTGACTACTGTGTAACAAGAACACACTAAATGGGATTGAATTGGCAACACAGGAGATACTGAAGCAGATCAAAATCACTGCTAATGAGATTAGGACCTGTTTACTGAATTGATCAATTCCAGAAATTAAGAAGAAGGAAAAAAAAAAATTGTGTTCATACTTCCTCTGTTTAAAAATACATGTAATATAATAGGTACTGTATGTGTTTGTGAAATCTGTTTTTTACATCAGTAAGTATACAAAAATCTCTCTTCAAAATCTCTATGTCTGCCCTGTGTGGAAATCCAAGGATGCATGTGAGCAGTCTTGGAGTGTTTGCAGGGTTTTACCTGTGTTTGATATACTTTGAAAATAGCTAAAAATATAGTCATCCCTGTTTATGTCCTTCAACTACAACTGTGAGTATGTACTCACTGTACTTTTTCTTTCTTCCTTTCAAGGAGAAAAAAAAAAGCTTTGCCTGATGTTGTCTTTTTGACAATACAGGTATGACAGACAATAAAATACAGTGAGATTAGCAAGCAGTAAATAACATGGCACAACAGTCCTTTTCATAGATAAGATGCAGTTCCAGCCTGCTGAAGATGTCAGATTAGTCAGGCTGGCCTTATTAGATTTTCTTTTCATCAAGAAGGTGAAAAAAAACCCCCACCTCTGCTGACAAAAAAGTGTGTGAGCGAGCAGCTTTCATATGGATTGAAAAAATGGATTACAGAAACTGGGCCTCCATTGGGGAAACAGCTCTCATCAGAACAGCCTCTAAGCACATCACCTAAGAACACGTGCTCACAGACCTGCTGATAGAGTCAGACACACATTTCCAGGCTTTCCTGATTTATGATTACAACTCCTTTCTAAATGCTTGTGGTCATGAGGGTCATGAGGGAAAAAAGAAGAGGCTTGGGCTTACAATCACCAATTTTACTCTGCCATAAATTGCTGACTAGAATCAGCCGAGGCTCTTGCTAATCTGGGTATTGCTGACTCCTTTATGCTACAAAAAAGGCCAGGTTTAGAAGATTTCCATTTAGACTAGTACATATTTTACAAGGAAACTAATGCTTAATGAGGTAATCTACATGCACTGCTCTCTATGCTGGTATCCCAATGGATTTCCATGAAAATCTAAATCATGTCAAACAATTATACACCATTGCACAGAAACAGATGTGCAGCAGTACTCACTTCTGGGCTATGATACTCGGATTAACAGTCACAAGGTTTGTTTTATTGCCAACATCTTTGCTAATGTTTCCTGTGGTTGGAGGGAGGTTACACCTGAAATTGAGAAACATTTGCTTAAACAGATGTGTGCCAGAAATGCTTTACAGTTATTATTTGCAAATTCCTCTCTTGTGCAATGACACTTTCACGTCAGCTCCCAGGGATGTCTAAGCACTTTACAAATATTAAATAAGGCTTACAGCACTTCTAGTAAGAATATTTAATCTACTGTACAGATGGTTAAAATAGGGCACAGAGAGCTCACTTTCATAAATCGTATCACAAACCAGGAGCACAGTGAAAATCCCAGGAGGAGCCAGTCTATGAATGCTCTATGCTAGCTCCTGGGAAATACTGCCCCTCTTGCCTAAACAATAGTTTTCTGCTGAAAGTCTTCTACTGTGTCTTCTAACAACAGCATAACTTCCCCTATCACAGAAACAGTGATTTCTGTAAAATCTAAAGAAAGCATTTTTTAAAATTCAGTCACTTAGTAAGTTTATCATCGTAGTACACAGACTTCCCATTTTTATTAAAACAGTTGTCTAACTGGAAAGAATTTTTTTTTTAGATTTTCAAAAGCCTAAATATTAGGCAAAAGCAAGAAAAGGAAACAAAATCTAGCATGCTGTGTGATTCGACATCATTGAGAGGAGAACCTTCCTTCCATTGCTCTGTTTCTTTGCATGAACTACAAACTGTGAGTCACATACTGACAGAGTGAACAAAATTACACTCTGAGTGTGCCTGGTTTTTGCCCAGTCTATAGAAAGAGATGAAAACATCTACTTGAATAGATGCTTAATTTTTTAAATGAGTAACAGAAGATGAAACAAATATCGGGGCAATTAAGTAGCTATAGGAGTGAGCCAAACTACAGCTAAGTAAACCCTTTGTTAAACCAGAGATACACATGACATTAAATACCAGTCCCCTAAAGGCTGTTAAATAACCCGAAATGGCAGGTTCTCAGACAATCACATTTCACATCACTGCAAGGTGTCTTTGCAATCACAGATCATACATGTATCCATCCAGCCTGCTCTTTAATTAGAAAGCAGCATTCTGAAAACTACAAAGCGGAAATATCCTTAAAGAGGCAGAAATAATTGTCAAGATCCTTCCTCATTGCTACAAACTGGCATTGACACGCTTCCAGCCCTGCCAAGTTTTTAGAAATGTTGGACACACTTCAGGAAGACGAAGCAGCTCTTACCTGAACACAAAGTCAGAACTATCGATTTCAGCTCCACAGCTGGAATTTTTCAGAATGCCTCCATTTCCAACCACAGCACAGTTCTTGAAGGGATAGACTGAAAGAGGAGAGGACTGAAAACAAATAAAAAGATGCAGCCAATTCTTTATAAATGTTTTGATTGTTTCTTTTTGTCTATTTGCTCTTGCAGGTTTAATCTGGTAAATTCCAGTAAAAGCATTCATCATTTAGCAGATAGGATTGCCAAACCTGGACAGCCAAGAGCCAAAAATAGGCACCAACAGAGAGAGAACTGCTACCTCTGCTACCAGAACATTGAGAGAATAACACTGGATTGTTCAAACAGGGTGACTTTTGAATACACTTAACACTAGAACTATCTAGTAGTGAATTGAAACCTTGACAAGCTAAGGAACTAGTTTATACTGAAGACAGTTTAAATTTACCCATTTTACTTTGCACTGTAACAGACTGGGGCTTTTCATATAGTCATTTACTTTCTCAGCTAATAGAAGATAACTTTGTAAATTCCCCTCACTTGTGTCATCACACAATTACCTTGGAAGCAGAACAACGAATTTAGGGGAACCTGAAGATGCTGTAAAGGATAATGGTGTGCCCTGGCTTAACTCTTTGTGAATGTGAGGCCTCACTGAAGATGTTGCTGTTTCTGCCTGTTCACCCTCTCTGCTCCTCTCCTTGTTACAGCTTGCTGTCTTGCAGTGGGGAAGCTGAGTGGGAGCTAAGTGCATCCACTTGAGAACCAGCACAGTTCACAACCAAGAAAATTAATGTAAATTGTTGGCTATTTAGGTTGACGTTAATATAGCTGGCTGTTACCCAGTCTCAGAACTTTTCACATATCTTGCTCAACTTCTTCTGCTGTGGGAGCACTGACATTCAACAGAGGTCAACAGCTGGGATAGTTTGACTGCAGAAATTAAATCCGGTTGTAAAAGTGAGTCAAAACTTGCTTATGGAAAGCATTATCCTTCCCTCTTCTCTCATCAGCTTGCCCAAAGAGAAGCAAGAAGGGACACTGTTATGAACAAGGCAAAAATTATGGGGAAAGTGGCAAATATCATATTGCCTGTAATATATTACAAAACAACATGTTCAAATATTTTGTTCAGTTCTGAAAGTACAGTAGGAGAACACAAATGCCAGACAATTCTGGCTAGCTTAGCATGCATTTGTGCACATAAAACCTACTACTTTTTTCTTTCTCCAGTTTAAATTTGGAACCACTATATCGTCTATTGCAATGAAGTCAGTTAAGACTGATTCACAGCAGCATTAGGAAGAAATAGACTCATGGTAGCTGGGATCTCACAAATCAAGAATGTCAGAGATGAGTAAGAGGGCTCCCATGTGATCTTAGCTTCCAAGAAATGAAACACAATCTCTTTGTCTAATCTCACAATCTTGAATGTCTACTGTAATCCTGAGCTACAAAGTCTGATTCCTTTTCTCAACCAGTGTTTCTGGCTGCAAACACCCTGCCCCTGTGGGTAACAAAGCTGGTGAAAGGGCTGGAAGGAATGTCCTACGAAGAATGGCTGAGGACTTTGGACTTGCATAGTTTGGAGAAAAAGAGGGGTGACCTCATTGCTCTCTACAGCTTCCTGAGGAAGTGGAAAGGAAGGTGCTGATCTTGTCTCCGTTGTATCCAGTGACAGGACACATCAGAATGGTTCCAAGCTGCACAGGGGGAGGTTTAGACATGACATTAAGAAGGATTTCTTTACCAAGGGGAAGGTCAATTGCTGAAACAGGCTTCCTAGAGAGGTGGCTGATGTCCCCAGCTGTCAGTGTCTGAGGCATTTGGACTATGTCCTTAACAAGTTGTTTTAATTTGGTCAGCCCTGAATCGGTCAGGCAGGTCAGGTCCCTTCCAACTGACATTACCCTGTTCTATTCTGTTCTACACCCTGTTCTGTGCTATTTGCATCAGGTTTACCACCAAAACATAAATTACATGCCCCAGCCTGCACTGGAAATGGCATGGACATAAGAGGAATATGAAATGTTCTTCCAGATTGAAATGCCTTTAAAAATGGTAATGATAAAAGCAAGGCAAACATTCTCAGAGTACTTGCTCCTGAATTCAGCTGGCTGCTAAGCCAGGTACTGCTTGTATTCTGTAACAACTCTACCTCCAATCTATGATCTGTGATACTGGGTAAATGCCTCTACCACTGCAGAGGAAGGCATAAAAAAAAACCCGCCTTGCAAGGGGAATAAAGAAGTGCATAAAGTGCATACAGGGGCTGATGGGTCTCTTCCAGAGGAATCAAAGCATCTTAATTACTAACCAAAAAAATATATATGATACTGTGATTATAATAACAAGATACAGTTCTTACCACAGGCAGCATCTGAAAAATGTCCTCTGTAATGAGGATAGTCTTTTTACTGTCCACTTCATAACTCATGTTACTTCCCAGTGGGCTGTTGTTTTGAGAAGCAATAAAATTGTGAACTGCATCACAGCAGGAAGCTAATTCTGACCTGCAAAAAACCCAAATAAACAAAACCTGATGAAAGACAGGTAAATAAGTATGAAAGCAGTGCTAGAGAACCAGATCAATGAACACCAGTTTGAATTAACTAGCAACAAAAGGCTATATTAACCTTCTATGATGTCATTTCCTTTGACTTGCTTTGCTAAGCAAGTCCATTTTCACAGCAAATGTTCAGACACTAATCAGACCACGAACTGATAACTGTTTTTATCTCTTGGTCTCCTTTTCCCACCAAAAACAAGTTGTAATTTATCTCCTCAATATTAATAATTGCTGAGATTAATATACCAAGCCTCACTACTCCTGTCCAGCACCCTATGGCTGCCCCTATCCTGCCTAGGGTCCAGGACCCTATTTCAACGTTCCAGAGCCATCAGTCCCTGCCCCAGCAACACCACAGCAGGGCCAATCTCCAGTTGTTTCCATCCTGCCCCCAGGGAGGTGCCCATGCCTAGGCTAGGGCTGCCCCATTCCTGGCTAAGGCTGGGATGAGCCCAGCTGCCAGTGTCTGCTCTGCTGGCCAGGTTATTGTGTTGGGATCCCACACCCTGTCCCTTGGGAAGCAGCTGTCCTTCACTGCTCCCTGGCGCTCACATGGAAATGAGGAATCACATAGCCCTTAATTTTGATTTCCTTGTTTATTTTCTTGAAGCTAAATGATGCAGGCCTAAACATTATCTGTGTCAACCAGTGGACATTCAGAGGAGAAGGAATAATGACAGAATATTCCTGCCAGCTTTAGTAAAACAGCTCTTTTTTGTGCAATGGCTACCAGACCCTGAAAAAGCAAACTGATAACAGATCCCATTCATTAACAGTGATGACATGTTTTTGCTTTTTATTACTCATTCCACAAGAACAAGTGCTTCAATAAAAGCAGAAACAGTGTGGAAGAAAAACAGATACCAAAATTAATAAGAAAGTAATAGTTTGAATTAGTATTATGGATCGACTGAGGAAGTAAAACAGAGCTAAGCTAGTCCAGAAACACAGTAAGAACAAGATAATACATACTGATTAATGACAAATAGAGCATCCATGCTAAAAATTTGGTGGCAACAATAGAAACCTTTTACTTAGATCAAATCATGGCACAGAAACCCATTGTGCCCAAGCATCCCTGTACAGAGCTCCAGTGGGAATGCATGAAACCAGATGTAATGCAGACAGCAATACCCACAGCAGTGTATTCAGCAATCTGTTTACATAGGATTTTGCACAAGCTATGACACGTGGTAATCTACAACTGACAGCAAACGATGAGGAAGGTGTAGAGACTGGGCAGTTCAAGCAATCTACTACTGCAATTTCATCAGAGTATTAATGTCATTCATATGTGGTCTGTCAGGAGGTGACGACTCACTAAAGAGCATTTACTTCATAAGATTAATACATGTATCCTATGAGCCAATCCTTTTAACAAGTGCTATTTGTGAGGAGTTGCAAAGCCAAGACAACATTTTAACTTGCGTATTGTGCCACCTGGGGAGAGGGAAACTTAAAACAAGGGTCAAAACCTTGACAGCACCAAACAGTAGTGACTTAAAGCCAAACTCTGCTTTTTTTTTGCTTTTTTATTTTTCTTTTAGGAATGGAAAGTGATTCACATTGTCTGTTCCGACTGGGAGAAAACCCTGGGATATAGAAGCAGCTCTTGGAAGACATTATGTTGCTATACAGGCCAAGCATCCACCTCATACTGTCAGAACATGAATGCAGCCTACAATAAGGAGGTTTAAGTTCCAGCTTTTATCAGAGACGGGGGTTGCCCTGGAACAAAGGGTGTTTATGATCCAGTCACGGCATCACAAGTCCAAACTGAAGGTGATGCTTGAGTCAAAGTACCCAAGTTTTGTAGGGCACTAGTATTGGAAAATATCTCCTCTGCAGTAGAGGTTATTACTGACAGTTTCTTATTTGGAGAAGCCTTTTCCTCAATTTCTCCTGCAGGGATTTGGAAGCTGAGTGATATCGAAAAGCTATTTTTAAATCCTGAGGCATAACTCCAAACACAGATACTTCTTATGCCAAGATAAGCAGAAAGGGAGTTGACTGCATTATCTAGAAAAGCCTCTTGTAATAACTGAGGAACAAACTTAGGACCTGGAAAAAGACTACACCATTTTAACTAGTAATACATATCTCATAGGACTGAGTAAGTGCAGTCATGATTACCTTCGTCAATAACCTAAGTGGAGCCATGTGCTGCATTTGTCTGGGAAGTTTTGATCACATTAGACAACACAGAGTCATACAAAGTCGCACTGAAGAATGTTTTTTGTTGCTCAGCATATACTTTCACTGAATTTTTTCCTTTGTGGCTGAAGGATGAAGGACCCAAGCTTGCATTATGTTCAGCTGGTACAGAATTTTGAACCTACATGGCATCCAAATAATTTCTTCAGGTTCATGGCTGCTGAGACCTTACGAAAATCCTGGTTTCTTGACGCAAGGTACCAAAACTGTTTTGGCTTGTGAGACAATCAAATAGTGTTATTTTCCAACTGCTATGCAGTTTTTCCATGATGAACTTTTGGCAGTAACAGGGGGCTGTTACCTTGATTACACGCTTCCAAACTTTTCTGCATAACAAATACTTGACATGTACAGTCCACTCTATTTTGTGGAATACACAGGCTCTAAATATGTTGATACAGTCTCTTTGCAGCTCCTGCAGTTGCTCTGGAGCCAAGATAGCAGCAAAATTAGCTACCTTGGTTCTGTATGAATTCTGTATGAATTCTGTATGCTAGTATGAATATATGCATTTTAGCTGATTCGGGCTTTGTGTACAGGTTGCACGTGCCTGCTGACAAGTCACAGTGTGTACACATCCTGAAGATACTGCAAACATCTCAACATCTTCAACAACTCAGTGTGGACCAACCATAAAGGCTAAAACGATCAATGGTTAGTCGCAGGTTAGCAGATATTCTCTGCTGGTTCAAAAACCAGCACTGCCCTTACTCTGAGTGAAATGGGAAGAATCTATAATGAGGGTGACACTTGTCTTTACATAAAAAGCTTCTGCAGAATTTAAAAACTTCCCATTCCTCCAAACTTTTTCCATTAAAAATGCTTAGCTGAAGTGATTTTGTTTTATATGTTTTATAATATTTTAGTCAGATACATGTCTGGTGTGAAAAGGCACTTTCTTCTGCAACCCAGACTTTACAAAGCATTACTTTGGGACACAGGAAAGAAAGTATGCCACTGGAATTGGTATATTCCAGCCTACAGCTGGACCACTGGGCCAACACAGTTAACTGTGATCCTCCAGCAGTTGCAGTACCCCCAGTGAGCCTATAGACTCTGACAAAACTGTGTGAAATTAATAGTATTTCTTTTGTGTAGACTATACTTCAGTATGACAACAACGCCTGTGGATCTGCGGCCTGAAGGCATTCATCATTGCTGAGAACAGTGTGAAATATCTCACTGTCATTACACATTGGACTAACCTGGAGTGGGAGGAGGAGAAAAATGAATGGAGATAGACACTGCAGAAGTATCAAAATATTCAAAACGTTGTTCAAAATAGTGCATGCTCAACTGTCCTTTAAGTCCATGGTGGAAAGGGTGAGGAAAATAATTTTAATGAGCTCTAAAGAAAGCTTTAAGTTCAGTATTAGGAAACACACTGAAACAGGTTGCCTAGGCAAGGGGCAAAATTTCAACAACTGGAGTATTTTAATAGGGATCAGGACAAACTTTTTTCAATAATGGTGTAAATCCATTTGATTCTAAGTTACCATTTTACAAATATCTATAAAGTGAATGTTTGTTTGCAAAAACAGTATCATATCAGTTCTGTTAAAAAGCACATTATTAACACCAGCAATGCTTACTCAGATGCAAGTCCTTGTGGATCTTCAGACACCCGACACACAAAAACACCAAACAGAACCAAATGCAAATTGAAACGAGCAAATATTTAAAGTTGTAGCTCCTGTAAGCTAAGTGGATTTCACAGCAATTCACATTTTATAATGTCATTTGAACAAAGGGCAAAGCATTCAAGCGACGAAAGTCCGTGGATTACTACAAACCACAAAAAGTTTTGTGCTTGCTTAACAGTTTAATAGTTCATCTAGTTTGGATATTTGTAATCATTAGGTCATGTGAGTTATTGTACTGTACATGTGAAGACATCAAAGACTTTGAGGTTTCATACTTCAGAGACTGTTGTAACAGTACAAGAACCCACAAAAAATTCCACTATGTACCAGCAAAATTTCAAGGGCACAACTACAAACACCAAGACTATTTTTATCTATGTCCACTGCTGTAATATTTTATAATGAGCATGCAAGTATCTTATTGTACTGCACTGGGTGCTCTAGACAATGACACAGGTTTCTCCAGGCTCTTGTCAATCCAAGTCAATGTGTCAATCAGAGTGCAATGAGGCATATTATGACATATTCCAAATTTTTAGAAAAGAGTGATTAAATCTGATATCTGAAAAGGAACATGTTGAAGGGGAATGCTACACTGACAGCCCTTGAATTGTCTATAAATGAAGTAACATCATAAATGTCTAAGACAAAGAAAGACAAAAAGGGTTGAATCTGAAATCATGGCTGAATATGTAAAAAGTGTAATAAAATTTTCATACTAAGGACTATTTAAAGAGTCTGCCATGAAGACATAATTAGCTCAGACTGATATAAAAATTAGGTTCTCTTTATAGGAATCCTTCAACCTTTAGAAAAGTATATAACAGTCTGTAGACCAATTAAAAGATTCAAGCATTTCTGTAAACTGTCACTAATTGCTATCTCTCCACCCAGTTTTTTCTCTCCCGAAATAAAATGTCTTTGGATATATACTCATTATTTTACATATAATCTATTAAACCTCTGCAGCAAATGTACTCTTAAAACACTCTGCAGTCCCAGAGTTCTGTGTATTTTCCTGTAAACTGGAAGATTTCAGAGATTACAGCAGAAATATTGATCTGTTTAGTGGTAGAAAAGCTATTGATTATGTGGTGGTGCGAGCTTATATAAGCATAAATTGACCTTGCAGTGTGTTTGTGTTTCAGCTGGGGTTCATTGCAGTACACAGATGTGATAAGCAATACTGTTACATGGGTTAGAGTGTAGCTTGCAACAAAACTAATCTCTTCAAGAAGTGGGATTCTATAATCTGCAGGAATGTTTAACACACACTTTTGAGAAGAGATATTAAAGTGGGAAAAGGGTAATAGAGGTCAAATGGAATAAAAAGGCAGAGGGAAAATAACAGGACTAGGAAAATGGCTGATCTTTTAACTCTGCTTTTCAAGAGTCTATGTTCTTTTTTTAAAGTAGTAATGTTCCTTTAAAAAAGAAAAAAAAATTTAAATATTTTGGTTGGAGGGAGCATTGTCCCAGCTAAACTGCAAGATAACATCAGGAATTTTAAATCTGTATTTTACACCTAGGAATATACTTCTCCCTTCATTATGAGATGCAAATAAGGTTTGTCTCTCCATGGGGAGAGGGCCCAGTACCCACAGCTCACTATTCCAGTGTGATACCACTCCTGAAGCACTGTTGCATTGCTTTGCAGGCTTCAAGCTCAGTCAGATAGCCCAGAAATACAATGCTCAGAGGCTTCTCTGAAACACACCATTTGCTCAGCCTTTCTCTGCAACCTCTCTCCCCTCATTTTGAGGGCTGTTTTAACTATTTTGTAGCTTTCTGCAAAAACTGGAGTCACAACTATTTTGAAAACCTGCACATTATTCTGTACCATTGATGTATATCCCAAATGAGAATAAATCAAGCTTAAAAGTCTGTAAAGCAGAGAGATGTGGAGGTGTAAAAAACAATTACAGCTTGCACTTAATTGGGGTCTGTAATTTGTTGCACTAATGAAACATTTCTTTAAAGTGGAAAACCTTTGAAGGATACTAATATAATAATTAATATTCAAGTTACCTAGGGAACTTGAGACTCTGCTGACTGTAGCTAGAAGATCCTTTGCAGAGGAAGCTACCCAGCACAGCTTATTCTCCTACAGCTTTAAGGATGACCTTTCCAGGCAGCTGTGAGATTATTTCCCCCACCCTTCCAAGTTTCTACCAAGTTTCTCTCTTACAATCAAGAAATTCAAGGTCTTGCTCTGTCTAAAACAAGTTAGAGTTGATGTAAATCTGAAAAGGGATGAAGAATTCAGGTGGGCTTAGAAACAAAGGCATAATGTGGAGATGCTAGATTGTAGAGCTTGTAGAACAAAAGAAATTTTAAAAAGGTCAAGAGAAGATGAATTTCATAAAGAAGAAGTCTGACGAAAAAATATTTTTCTATATCTCCCTAGCAGTAAATGTTGAAGACTCCCAAAATCACTATTAGCAGGATCCTACTTACACCATTTCTGGTAACTCACCTTTGCTAGCTTCTATTGTGAAGTCAGATAAAGCCTCTTTAACAAGGACTGACAAATACTACTGTGGGTCACAATAAATCTTAACTAGATTTCAAGAGCAATGAACCAAGTACTTGCACTTGCTCCTCTGAGGGCAGCCTATATCTGGCCATGCTGATGTCACCATTATGGATACTAAAATAAGTGAAATGCCAGGAGATTGGTTCCCTGACAGAGTCTGGACAAAAATCAACCACATTAGAATGACTGTGGATATGGGAGGTATTAAAGAGAACGTCATGGCCTGTACTTGCTTCCTGGTTCTTCTTGATTGTGAGAAATGCATGTGTAAACATCACGTAGCTCTCAAGAACCGCTGAGCACTGCCAGATAGCAACCTAGACAAGAGCATGTGAGCTTGCACAGCAGAGCAGCTTTAGAGGGAGCCATTTGGGAATGGGCAGCCCTCTGACAACAAAGGGACACACTTTGCACAGCTGCGTGACAAAGCTGAGCCTGCTAGTAGAGGGTCATCCTGGACTCCTGTACTCTGCTCGCCAACTGTGAGTTGGCAAAAACACTACTTTGTGCCAGACATGGCTGTCAGCTGTAGTCCTTTTGCCAAATAAAAAGAGAAGTATTTCTTTCCAGCACCGCACTTCCAATTTATATTATTTTATTTGGCCTGGATCTGCTGGGCAAGTGATTTACAATGAGAACAAATGTGTACTCCTTGGCACACAGTGCTGTCTTCTAGGAACATAAGACTTACTGGCTTAGATCACATATTCCTTCACTCCACTAGCAGCATGATGGAAGCCAAGAGCAAAAGCTGCAAAGGAAAACACAGGAAAGCTTCTCTGAAAAATTAACCACCCCAGGAGAAGCTGCTCTTGAACCTTATTAATTAGAAGTTAGTTTATACCCTGAAGCATAAGACATTAAATCCCTTATAAATATGCATGCCTGTTCTTCAGAACTTCAGGATAATAGAGAGATGTCATAAAATTGACACTGTGCCCGAGAAGCATCTAAGCATTCTCTCCATTTAACAGATGGACAAACAGGAAAAGAAGTCAAGCAGCTTCTCTGCAGTCCTGTCAGCAGGCAGACTTCTGGTGGCACTGGCAGGTGAATAATGTGACACAGGCAGCTTCAAGTTTTCCTGCTGAAGGTGGCTGGCTGTAGTACCAATTTCTCCTGCACAACCCCTCTGAGATTAATTTTCTATTCTGCAAATGGGTGTGTTTATCTACCTACTTAACGAGATTTTCAGACTGTATAATACTTGTATTACACAGCTATTACTGACACTGGGCTAAGTCAGAAAAAGGAAGAGATCTACTGCCCAGGGATTATTAATTAATTTATTTCACCACAATTCTAGAAACTTTTTCTTCCCCATAGCTCTGTTAATGCATCTTTTCTCAGCTGAAGTGCCCTTGCAAAGCTAGTTCCAGGCTTAAGTCTGATGAATAAGTCTGGGAGTGCTGTAAGCATGGAAGTTTAGGCAGCAAATTTCATATAAAATTTGGTTTCCTCTTTTTAAAATATTTTTTTTTAAGCCTCTATTGACCAACTGCTAGGAGCCTTGAAAATCTCCAGTATGGTCTTGGATTACGGACAACTGTAAAATTTTAATATCCTATTTCCAAAAAACAATAGAGAAGATTTTGAGAACAAAAAACTAAAGAAAGATTTATGCAAAAGCACCCATCTTTTGTAAAATAATAATTCACAATGCCCTACACCAAAGCACCAGTCCTTGCTCATATCAATGGAAATCTTTGATGACATCAAATGTGATCAAATTTCTGGAACGGAAGAATACACAGTACTGTCATCAGAATTGCAGCATGGGCTATGTACATATGAACTAGCTAATACTCCAGCTGGTTTGGATGTTAAAAACCAAGGAAACCGTAACAGCACAGCCCTTGAATGTTGATTCAGTAAAAAGTTTGTCCAGCCTGTGCTGGAACATGGATTTTAAACGATGGTTTTCTGCTTGGTATTTGAGCAAAATTAAAGCTAGTAAGATCACCTCAATGTACATACAGTCCACACTTTTTTGGTGGTTTAGGGCATCTCACAGTTTTGTTTTTTTAATTTTTCTGGTTTGATTACTGGTTGCATAACCCACCTTGAGTGCTTATGACCCACACTCCTTGCTGGAAGCCAAAGACAGCATGAGGAATAGCAAGCATCCTGTACTTAAAGTCCAGTCTTACATGATGTTTTGGATGTTTGAATCCCACAGGCCTAGAAGAAGTAGAAGTTGGCCCAGTGCAGGGGAGATTGTATAAGCAATAAATGAAGTCAGGTTGGACCAAGAAGTGGCTACTGTGCCACTGATTCAAACACCCAAGCATAGCAGAAGCAGTAGCAAATAGCTAATACGTGGTGGCTGGTCTGTTTGGAAGGAAGAGAAATTAAAAAGAAAACCAGATTGGAAAACAAAAAGCCCAAATGTAGCAGGGTGGGGAGCAGGAGAGAGCAGCTTCACGTCCTGTCAACTCTGTGCAAGACACTTCCCTGTTCTGAAAGAGAATGGGCTGCTTTACAGCACCTTATCATGTTGGATAGCTCTGTGCATAGCTAAGGTCTGCCTGAGTCAGTGCAGAATTCCTTAAACTTTAACTCTGTGTATACTCCTACCTCAGCTTTGGAAAACGCCATTAGTCAGTTGTTATACACAGCAATTTATGTTGCACAAAACCCTTTACCCTGTCCTGCCACAGCCCAAAACTACTTCTTCCAAAGGGATCATGTTTAGCGTGTGGATATTAAGCTCTCAATGCTAGTTAATGCCAAAAAGTTGGAAGATAGGTCAGTTTATTTATTTTTAACAATCATGACAGAATCTTTAATTCTGATCCATGTAAAAATGTAATTCAAGAGAGCTTTTTGCTCTGGAGAAAACAGGGATGGCACAGTGAAGCTGTTCTTTAAAACCACCGTGATGCCTTTCCAAATGAGAGTTTAAGCTTTTCAGAGATGATTACTCCTACTGAGCATGTCCTTCTGTGCCACCCCAGACAAGGACAGATGGAATCACATGCTGTCATGCTCAGGGGCCATGACATGCAGTGTCACACCTAATGAGTGCCTTGGGTACTTCTGTAACAGAGGCAATAGTCTTGAGGTAAGGAATACACTGCTTCATAACAGTCTTTTATCAGAGTGCCAGTTCAGATGGACAAAGTAACATTACCAATACTTTTTTTAATACTGTAGGGTTTGTGCCAGGAATATTTCACTTCATTCCACTTAATTTAGCTTACTATTCATTATACTGGAGGTAGGTGAAATTATTTATGTAGTTCTTTTAGTCCACTCAGTTTGCACAGTTAAGTTCAGAACAAGAAGAGCCCCAGCATCAAAAGATTCATAGAAATGACTACAAGCAATAAAAAAATTATCTGTTTAAAAGGGACTATTTAAATTTATGGCTTGTTAGAAAAATCTAGGGTAAACAATTTTTCTAAATGAGAGAATAAAAATTACCTGAATTTTTTAGATTCTTCTGGTTTCCTTACCCAGGTGCAGTTCTGCAGTTTCGTGACTATGTGAAGATAATAATCTTCTGAGTATCTAAAAAAGGAAACAACATCAAACACTAGAATATATATGTATGTATATTTAGAAACAGTCTCTAAAAACATTCAAATTATTCATGTATTAATAATAATGTGCATGGTGCATATATAATAGATTGATTTTAGAACTCCACGACTCATTTCATTTTTGTAATTTGTAACAGCACTATCCTCATTTAACTAGCATGACCTATTAAACATCTCTTCTTAGTACTGATGTCCTAATGAACTTCAGAAACATTCAAAAGTACACTTGTTTCAAACTTACATAATTGACCATAAATATCTTGAAGTCATTAGAAATCATATCAAGTGCAGAAGTCCAAAATAATACAAATAATTCTCTTGTACTTGGTGGTTTAAACTTTAAAAATATTTTGAAAAGTGGCTCTAGGAGGCCAGGATGAAGCATAACACTTCTTAGGCCTTTTCTTTCATTTAGTTTATAGAGTCCCCAAAGCTCAATCATCTAAAGACCACAGACCAATATTTACAGATGTAAGTTTTCCATTAAATTGTCTCTAAAGTAAAACAAACAATCTGCTATTTTACATGAACCAGAACTTTGGTTACATTGCTACATATAACCAAAGAGCTCTCTGCCCTTGAAAATCTGTTCAAGAGATTTAAATTTGTTCATAAGTGAAATACATTGTAACATGCAAGTCAAAAGAATGAAGACATTTTTTCGTTTCATGTTCAATGTTACTACTTCTCCCATTTGTGCCTGGATCATAATACAGGATTTTAAAAAACAGTAACTGACTTAAAATAACTGGGGGAATAGGAAGAAAAGATGGTATGGATGCCATGACTAAAATTCTATGGGACTCAAGTCTACATACAAGATCTAACTCATATTATTTTAACAAAATAGCTTAGTGTTGACCCAAATGATCATGAGTATATTTTAAGCTGGAACTTAGAAGTGTCTATTTTGAACAGTTTTACAAGAGTTGGGATGGCAAGAAATGTCACTTGTTTTTAAGTGAAGCATAAGAATTGATTAAAAGCAATATATAAAAACACTCTGGTGGTTGCAGCAGCTGAGGTCAATTATCTGAAAGCTTCCTTCTCTCTGTTCCACATTTGAAAAAAAGATTGCTTCCTTCATAAAAGTACTGCAATTGCGAAAGGTAACTCATTACTCTACCCCTGAGTAAAATCATGTCCAATTTCCATATGGAAAAGTAAATTACACTTTTAAGAGGAATACTGCATTAGAACTAGTCTCTGGCTCAAGTTTGCACCTTGACAACACGTACAATTTTCATCCTCCACACTTAGCAAACTGTTAATGGAACTAGATGATTCTGACTAAACTGATTCTACTGAGCCCTTCACAACTCAAGAGAACTCAATCAGCAGAAGCAGGAAAAGAAAAAAACTAGTTCATTGCAGCTGTAGCTGATCTGACCTGGTGCAGTTCATTCTTCCTCCTTCCAGTTCAACTGCAAACGATTTCCCTCCCTTGTGTCACTACAGGTACCTACCTGACTCCACCTCTGTTTTGCTTTTGCCAGGTTTTACATGTGTCAAATGCCTTCATAGGCCACTTTTACTACCAGGGCAGAAAAATAATCCAGAAGGAAAAGGATATGCATATATATTTTCTTCTTCCTCATTGTGTTAAACCAGATCAGGAAAGAATCCACATAATCCCACAGCCAGTATAAGCAAAGAGTGATGGAAATGGAGAAACTGGGATCAAGGCCCTCCTATTTTGGCAGCTGCCTGCTGGTATGTTATCAGCCTTAGAACTGCAGCCAGAGAAAATGGAACTACTTTCCTGCTGAAGCTGCTACCTAAATTGAGTCACCATGGGGTCGGACAAGTGTCAGTAGCAGTGCAGGGTAGGGCAGGGAGTGTTTGTGGGGTGAAGATAAGATAAAAGCACAGGACCAAAATAGCCTGTTCTGATGCTGAGTAACTCATCTAGTTTTAGTCCTTAATCTAAACAAGAAATCACTCTTAGATGCTTGGACTTATAAAAAAATTCCAAAAATTAATAGGACAATAGACCATGAAGAGTTACTTAGGCTATCATTATCCAAGAGAAAAAAAATATAGAAAAAGCAAATTCTAGCCTAAAGACATTGATAAGATGAAGATCAGAGTCAGAAATGAAAAGAAAAATTACCACTGATTCAGAAAGAAATTGCATGGACTGGCAAGTTATTATCAAGTTACAGGGAAACATTTGGTAAGGAGAAGAAGGAAAGCATCATCCGTAATGCTAGTCCTGAGGCCTCATAGGAAACAGGCACTCACTGCCAGAAACTGTAAGGACCTTCTAATACTTGTAATAGAAAATGCACTTAGGGTAAAAAAACCAATTACAAAGCAAGAACACTGCAGCCTTTTCACTGCTATCTCTACTGGATGGAACTGCTCTTGCTTGGAGGTATCCAAACTCACCAGCTCACACAGAAAAGCACCACTTCCAGGTCTCTACGAGTCAGAACACCATCTCTGCTCACCCTATGCATTCCAGTTTAGCTCCTCTTGTGACTTATAAAGGCACTCTGGACTGTCAGAACTCATCTTTGCCAGCTGGCACAGTGCTGCAGGCAGCAGAGACATCCCAGCACACTGTCCTGGGGGACAGGAGCTCCCAACTGTGGCAGCTCTACAAGGCATCTGCTCACACCAATAAAAGGTTTCTATGAAATGAACTCCACTTGGTGACAGACAGTATTCCAATAGATCATTTTTTAAAGACTCAGCATGAAGTTCTGGAATTTGCTGCAGCTGTGTTTACAGCCCAGAAAGCTTTGTTTTCCTCTCAGAAAGCCAGTTTTAGCCTTTTCTGCATTAAAGGAGGCTTTGGGACTCACTTCCCCAAAGGAATCAGTTCAGATGATCAGGGAATCATTTCATGACTCTGCTGTAACCCAGACAGTCATCTTCTCCACTGTTCCATTTTAAAGAGCGGGGACAGTACATATATTTCCACTGACACCCAGGAGCCTACAGCACATATTCACTGATGCTAAAAGGGTTTCATTATCAAGATTAAAAAAGCTCAGGTAAATTGAACTATAAAAATACTTGGATAACACAATAATTACAGTGCTGAGAAGACTGAATGAATGCAACATGTTTTGTTTTGTCCTGTTTTTGTCTGCCACCTGCACCACAACCATTATAATAATTTGCTGTCCTAGGAAACTCACTTATACTATATGAGCCCAACTGACAAATAGCACTGGGAGGCTTTTTTTTTTTCTTTGCCTACAGCATTTGTCAGGTAGGCAGTGACCTTCTATGTTAACTGCAGTGGCTAAGATGGAATTACTATGCACATTCAAGGCACTGACAAAGTATTAGTATCTTCTACTTTTTGGCAGATATCTAAAGGACAACAGCAAGGACAGAAGTGTTGAGATAGTATGGAGACAACAGGTAAAATGTCAGAACAGGCAGATGCAGTCCCACTGGTTATTTGCTAAAACTAAATACCAACTTGTAGAAAAGGTATTTGAATTAGAAGGAAGATTTATCAGCAGGAGTAAAAAAAAAGACACATTTCTACTTGGCAGTTTATGTTCAAGAAAGAAACAAATAAAAAGAAAAACATTGGCAGAAAATTCAAAATAAGGGGAGGATCTGTTTTGCTTTTGGACACTTTAATACTGCCAAAACAAATATCAGTTTTATAAGCCCTCAGGATAGTGTA
Organism: Daphoenositta chrysoptera; assembly: GCA_013397915.1. Taxonomy (NCBI): domain Eukaryota; kingdom Metazoa; phylum Chordata; class Aves; order Passeriformes; genus Daphoenositta; species Daphoenositta chrysoptera. The sequence continues at coordinate 1,541,261 of VZRO01000324.1, read as the reverse complement.
CACAGGGCTTGCTCTAGAATAAAAATGGAAAACTGCTAACAAAACTCAGTATTTCAGGCTATTTGTCACCACCAGCATATACTTACTATCATAATAACAATTTCCAACTTACATAGCATTACTTACTATCAAATCATTTGAAAAGCTTTAAACTAGCCGTTTTTTTCCCTATTTTCCAACTTAAGAGGCAGGAGTGTCCAGAATGTCCCTGCAAGTCTAGAACTGCAATATAAAGCATTTATATACCATGCCCATGGCTCACACCTTGAAAAAGCAGCAAAATCCCTGCAGCTCCTCTCAGTGAAGGGCAATAGCTGCAATATTCAAGGCAAAAAGCAATCCCTTGCTCCTTTGTTTCAAGAACCTGTTTCTCTTCCTACCTGCCCAATTCATCTTCTGCCTCATTAAATGGTGCAGCCCCTTTCTCTTTAACCACAAAATAAAGGTCTTGTACTTTTTAAAGTTTCTCCTATAATCTCAGCTCCAAAATGTTCTCAATATGAAGAGCTCCAAAGACTGTACAACTTTGCAATGCGTGGGATAAACAACAGCATTTATGTTGCTGTTAGTGGATTCTGAAGGCAATACAGTGAGTGCTTTTCGTTTTCCTGGTGTTAATCGCTCAAGTTTTCAGTCAACTGCATTCTTTGACCTCTGCCAGTCTGTTTCAGCTCTCACTATCAGTGCATCAGTAACACAGTAGTCTACCACCTTTCAAAAGAATAAAAACTTCAACAATAGTGTTGCTGAAACAGGTGGAATATTGATGGGAGAAGAGGTTGTAAAGAAGGGGGGGAAAAAAGAAAGAAATAAATAAGTAATAATAAGGGCAAAGACAAAATGCTGGAAATACAAGGACTTAAAAAGAGGTGAAAGATCTTTAAATGCAGTAAGAAAGTGAGGAGGGGGCAGAAAAGACAGAATAAGTTTTCAAATCATCATTTAATGTTGTTTTGGCATTAAGTAAAAATTTGACTTCTCCAGTACCTTGAATAGGGAAAGGCATGTAATTATTTTTAGCTCACCTTTTGTTTCTCATTCCATTCCTCTTCCCAAATGGTTGGAAGTGGGGAGGGAAGCTCCCAGTTTTAAAGACACCATGGCACCATCCATTTTAAGCTGCTTTAACTCAGTCCTAATGGGAAGCCTTTCTTACTTACAGTGTTTTATTTATTGGTGTATCCTTTTATTTATTGGTGCATCCATATAGGAAAAATGTTACATGTCAAAAACAATGGGCTGCTTCTCCCCTCTTCACTTTAGAAAGTGACAAGGAATTTGAGCAGGGCTGATATCAAACTTGGATTTTTCTCCATGCCAGAAAAATACAGAACAGCAAGTTGAAACCCAAAATTAATTTGGGACGGGTTTTCTTCAATGTGTCTAAAATTGGACTGTTAGTTTCCTGTGGACTAGTTATCATAATTCATGCAACTAACCAGAAAGTCTTCATACTAGTGCATTTCCATACATACTCTAGTTAATATGCTGAACAGAATCATTAGCTGAAATTGTGCATAACTGGGAGGAGTGTTCACCAGTCAGGGAAGAAACACTCAAGAATGAAATTATACCCCGCATTTCTACTCAATATTTTTGTGAATAACTTGGAATGTAATGTTGCTAACTGACAAGAAGAAATCTTGTATTTTGGAAATAAAAAAGTTAAAATCCAACCTTGAATAAATCTTATCCACGTAAAAGAAAAAATACAGCAAACATTGGTTGAGCAAATTCAGTTTTCTGTTGCATAGCTCCACATTAATATACCAAGAATTATGTAAAAAAGGACAGTCTTTTACCCTTCTATTTAAAACAAACAAAGCAGAAAGCACAGCAAACACCTACCTTTTCTTCTTGATAGATGATGACAAAATGTTGTCCTGAATTGCCTTACATTTTGAAGCCTGTTCAAACTGGTAAATTCCATTTTTATTAAGAGTTGTTCTGTTAAAAGGGAGCAGGAGGAGAAAAGGCAATAATCTTTAAAAGAGAGAACATATTCTACCAATGTTGTCACATTTACTTTGCTATGACAATAAGATTAATAACCATTGATTTAGCTGAAAACATTGCCAAAAAAATCTTTTTGAATTCTATTGTGAAGCTCCTATTATTAAAGGAGAGTTTGCTGCTAGAGACTATAAAATATTTGATTCTTTAAAATAACCCAATTTCCTAAGTCTGAATTATATTTCCACTTTACACTGTAATTAGCAAATGTAATTTTAGAAAAATAAATGAAATGGAAAGCCTCTTGAACATTATGTTTTGAAAATATTTGAAAATGTTCACTAGTAAAACATTTAGCAGATGTGATTTCCTAAAACTGTTGATGAAACGCAATATTCAGAGTGAATATAACATATACATGAAACACCACAGGTGAAGTGGATCTTTGTACTTCGCCCTTAACTTACTGACTCAAGCATAATACTTCCTTCCTTCTTTTATTCTTTATTTACACAGCAAGAATAAATATTGGTAAAAGGAACCAAGGCAAGTGCAAGATAGTGATCTTTAATTCCTGTCTTATATTCACTAAACTCCCGTGTGGTCCTCTTGCTCTGGCCAGCCCTGGTAGAAGACTGAGATGTAAATTAGAAAACCACTGAGATACCAAGGTCTTATTCCATTCACCTCAGTTCATCTTGTATCTAGATCCATTCTCAATCACTCTCTTCTACCATCAGCCTTCCACTATGTAGATTGCCGTTTGTTTTTCGTCTGGCATTTTTATTTTCTCTGCCCCTCACCATCTTCCTCCCTGCCACCTCCCCCTCCTTTTTGTTTCTTTCCACTGATTCACTGCTTACAGAGCCCTTGGACATTGCAGCCTAAGAGTCCAAACCAGAAGTAAAAACACAGAAGACACAGATGCTGTGTGCTGTTCTTAAAGAACAACTGATAAATCTCTGTACAGAGGCACTCACACACGAAGAGAAAGGGACTTCCTGCTTTGCACACAGTGCACTGTGCTTCTGAACCATCACTGCTCTTACTGACAAGGACCAAAACTCCATTGCCTTCACCTGCTACAACATGGAGACCCCTTACCAACAAGATTTCTAACAAGCTCATTTTAGACCTTGCTTGGGAAAGATACCATTTCAACCCACAGAATCACAGAGTGGCTGCAGTTGGAAGGCATCTCTAGAGGTCATCTGGTCCAAACTCCCTGCTCAGGAAGGGTCATCTAGAGAGGGACATCAAGGACTGTGTCAAGATGCTTTTGAGTATCTCCAAGCATGGAGATTCCACAACTTCCCTGGGCAGCCTGTGCCAGTGCACAGTCACTCTCACAGTGAAAAAGTGTTGCCTGATGGTCAGAGGGAACCTCCTGTGTTTCAGCTGGTGCCCACTGCCTCTGTTCTACCACTGAGCACCAAGAACTTGGCTCCATCCTCCTTGCACCCTCCCTTCAGCTATCAATAAGGTTCCTCCTCTTCTTAAACACTTCAAATGAGAAGACTGACTGAAGAAGAAAGACAAGAATAAATGGTTGTTTATTTTGCTACTGAACTGACTGTCATGGTCATAGCTGACAGGGAAGGAAAAAGAAAGAACTACCTTTCTTTTTCTTTCCATTGCCCACCAATTTTCTAGAGACCGAGTCACCCCTAGCAGCAATTCCCACAGGATGTAGGCTACAGAGGAGAGAGAAGAGCCCTCTTCCTTTTTTCCCACCACCAAGAAATTCTTCCCAGAATACACTCGGTGCACCTAAGGAAGCATCCAGTCTCTATGCCCCTTGCTGAGGACAATGGTAAGAGAACACAACACAAACCTCTACCCTTTCAGCTCTGCAGTGACTTCAATAGATTGTAACAGCTGACACTGCCTACTGAGAGCTCCTTAGCTGCCTTTGCATACAGCTCTTTATCTCATTTTTTCCTCAAGGAGTGACATACAAACAGCAGAAGGCTCTCAGAGCACACAGTTCAGAGCTAAAAACTCTGCAGATCTGACATAGCAAGCGCTAGCAAATATTCTGTCTACAAAATTTATGTGCACAGGTTTATTGCAGCTTGGTCTGAATGGTTCTGTCTATGCAGAACAACCAGGTTGGCCCTTTCCAGTTCCCAAACAAATTTAGTTAGCACTAAATCATACTTCCTCTCTCTTGCTTCTTTAACTCAGTAACCTCAAATGATTATTCTGCATCTGCAGCTTGAAATAAGAGAAATAGCTACAGGCAAAAGTTTAGCTGCTGGCTCCATCCTTTAAAGAAAAGGAAAAAAAAAAAAAAAACAAAACAAAAAAAAGGAATTATTGATACAAGCCAAGTGCATGTTACGGCTGCAAATAAGCCTTTCAATATAAGTAAAACCTAAGATGTTGGATGCTGATTTGAGAAGCGACTCCAGCCCTTCTGAGTGACAACTGGCCAGAAGAGACCCTCTCTAACGTGAAGGCTGCCAGGATGACCAAGTCAAGGCAGGCAGTTAGGTTTGATCAGCTCCCTGCGAGGTGCCTTTGCAGGCAGTGGCAGAACATCAACATTCCTTCACAACTCCGTGCAGAAAATCATTACAAGGTCCTTACAGCTTCCTATTAATTTATGTCCTGAGATCTGGGGGGCAATGAATAAATATCCTCTCAAACACAAGCTTTACTCCACAGACTTTTAGTCCTTTTAAATTCATAAGATCAACACAAGCAAGTTGCCTTATTTTTCAATATGTAATTGTTTTTTATGCTCTCATTTTCAAGACCTGAAAAATTCAAAAAGAAGGAAGTCAGAGAAAAAAGAAAGAACAAAAGAAATCCCTGTTCTGTTTTGTCATTAAATCCTCACAATCACTTTTCCAGCCATCGTGAAAAAAAAAAGGAACAAGGAGTCATTCCCTCCCTTTCCATAACCCATGCAAAGATTGGTGAAAATGGCACAACTGAGCAGAAAACCAGACAGGAATTTTAATCTAAATTGTTTATTCATACAGTGCAAGCACATGACAGATCAACAAAATGCTTCTTCTGTGGCTTTTTACACATAAAATTTAATCAGTACTTTTCATATGGTGCAAAAGGTACAAAATTAAAACAATTTATTTGCAAGAGATGTAAAACAATGACTCATTCCATTAAAACTTAAATTTCTGAATTTGTTTCACTGTCAGAGTGGCCTCTGCTTCACATGATTGAAATCTTTTTTCATTTAGATAAAAATGGGTGTGCAAGAGGCAGTCCAGACTTCTACTGCATTATTCATGGCAAAGTTGTGCAGACATTAAACTGAGATTAAATTTCTGCTCATTTCAGACAATTGTGCAAGGCAACATTTATCACTAAATGAATTTACCTGACCTAGTGGATGACAATCTTTGTTCACTACTTAGAGCAGCACTACAGCGTCTGCAATGAAATCAGATAATGTGCCTAACAATGCAGACATCAGGCTATATTCAACTAATTTCATTAACTATTAAGCTAAATGAGAACTTGAAGTAGAAACATTCTGTTGGCTTGAACTTATAAAACTGATGATACAGGGAAATTTCAGCTGCATTTTCCTTAGGACTTAGATGTTCTCAAAGCCAATCTCATTGGACCAAATCTGAAAAAGAGGGGTTTTTTTAATCATATACGAACAGCTTGAGGACTACATACTTCCTATGGTAATTCTGGGAACTTAGGAAGTACACCATCTGTACTTTAATAAATCCACAGTAGATTAAGACCACGTGCCATATTTATCAGCACGTTTTTATTCTATATCTTGCTCTCAGGAAGACAGCAGATCCTCAAACTGTAAAATTCTTTAAGACAAGGATGGTCTCCGCCTTTAGAATAAGAAATACAGAACTATATGGAAAGTCCATGGTCCCTTTTGCTGTTCCTGTAGCATTCAGTCCTGAGACAACAGGGAAACTTAGTGCAGGGAATCACCAGACAGAGAGGTATGTCAAGTAACATGGGATTCTGGGGAAGCAGAAAGGTACAAGGTACAGGGAAGGAAAGAAAAGGGAAGCCATTTAGAAACAAAACCAAACTCAACCCCAAACAATTATCAGAGTAGAAAAAAGGTACGGGCATAAGATGGAGGAAAGGTAGGGAAGAAAACAAAAAAGGCAGATTGAAAAAGGAAAGCTGGTGCTGTGAGTTATACTGTAACATGAAGATATGCCCAAGATTGAAAGGACACTCCTCTAGAATTCCCTCAAAATCAGGTAGAAACAAAGAATGTGGGATGAGATTTTCAAAACTGTCCAGAACTGGACTGCCTGGCAGCAGTGAAAGCAAAAAAAATTTCATCTCCCTAGTAAGTCCACACTGAAAGTAAGGGAAAATGCCACTCATTGGCTGTTCACTCCACACCCAGCAGAACCAGTTGTTGCTCTTCTTTTCTATAACCTTTTGTCCTTGTTTGTCAGAAGCAGCACAGGAACTCGAAACATATTCCAGCTGAGCATCTCCAGCTAAGAAGGATAACTTCTGTAACCATAATTGCACATTTCTATCATTCTACCAAAGTGGCACTGAATAGCATTATCCAGATTGTGAATATCTTCTGTCTTAATCTCTCCCTTGAAGGGACTAATTTATATTTGAATCTTATAATCCATTAGTTGAATAGTATTAAAAAACCACAATCCATACTTCCCTAGGAAGGCTGCTCTTAAGTGCTGTCTTTGACACCATTTCAGATTAATCAGATGATAAGAATATAGTGAAGTTTTTAAAGTTCATAACACCTTGATTAAAAAGGCAATACACAATTTAAATTCTTGGTGAAATGGACTAGAAAAATGGCTTTATCAAACCACAGGAGTAAGAATTTGCCTTGAAACATTAATCCCAGTAACTGTTAAAGAGACTGATCCTACTATCTTTGTTCAAGTTCCTGTGGAGGTATTACTTATCTAAGGAACCCTAAATCAGGTCTTTAACACAAACTGCATATTTAAGTTATTTGAAAGACCCTCCAGTGCATTCACCAGGGTTATGTATAACATCAGATACTTTTTATTTATAAAATCCATAAACTGCATGACAGGTAACACGAAAAGCAACATTCAGAGCTTCATGGTGGATGAAGTGAAAAGAATAAAGTAGTTACACTAAAATCATGTTACAAGGGCACATGATAGAATGACAGAGCAGTTTCACTTGGACCAACTAAACAGAAAGAGTCTGGGAAACCTTTCACCACTATCAGAACATAAATGTGCCCTGGCAGCAGCTTTCAACTGAACACCTATTCAATTTAGACAGAACTAATACATAAGGCATGTATTCAAAATGTTCTCCTAAAATATGTCTGGATGCATTGCTTGGGAATGAAGGTGAAAAATATTAAGAGAGCAGTAAAATTAGTGAAGTGGACCCCATTGCTGACTAATCTAAACCATGGCAAATTATTTGTGCAATATACAAGGCTACTTGTATAATAATTGTAATTGTAATAATTGTGGTATTAGCCTGTATCTTCTTTTCCTTCTGATTGCCTGAGTGTAATATTTTGACAGGAGACAGAATGTACAGGTCTCTGTAGCATAGTTAATTAAGTATAGCTGTTTATTTCCTAGGCCTGCATACAGATCTGCTGCTGAGAGAGCAATTGGAGAAATCAACTCTATGGAACTCTGTATTAATACTAACTTGTTTACTCATAGCTCCTCAATCACTTCCTCCCACTGTTCAATTACCCCAGTGGTCTTTACGCTGTGCTTGCCTTGGACCTGCCAAGACAGAGAGCAAGCTAGGGAAATAGTAAGTGAATGCCTTGTAACTGGCAACACAGAGTAACAGAGCAATGGTGGTCAGTTCTTCAGGGTACCGCTGCCTTGTTGTTACTTTTGTATCAAGTATATATAAATAGTGCTATTTTCACTTCCCTTGCAGGAGCTGGCGTTATTTATCTGCTACATATTCCTGGGTAGTATAATAGGAGCTAGAATTTCTGCCTAAATTTAACCTAGCACAGCCTGGGCCTCATAAAAGAGAAAAGACTACCTCGCTTCTCTTACTATTTTCACTTTCCCCTGATAAAAACTAGCAGTACTGACGCTTCTTTTCTACTATTAATGCAACCACTACACAAAAAAATATGCCTGCACAAACACAGCTGGGGAGAGAGGAAAGGAGAGAGGGAAGACCAACTGTCTAAAGGTGGGAAAAATGCAAGACTTCTGGGTTTGCTTGTACTGTTGGCTTAAGAAAATAGAAATTGTACTTGCAGTTACAGCTTAAAAATTGAGAGGATGGTAGTAGGCATAGATAGGAGGATTTGCCAGAGAACATGGTATTGCAGTATAAATGATACTGGTTCCATGAATAAATCTGGGGACTACTAGACATATCTTACTAACAATGGCCTTTCTTTTCAGTAAGAAACCCTACTAACAGGCATGGTAGGCTGTGAAATAAACCCAAGACAAAACCTGAAACTCACACTGTAGAGGCAGTCGCATTACTCCAACTAGCTAACACTTAACAAGAAAAAGGGGTAAGCAATGTCCTGTAAGAGACAAACCACATCATCAAGGTTATTTACTAAGACACAGATCTTCAGAGAACTTTAGGTGCGTGGTCACCATGTATTTAAATATTGCTGCGCATAATAGCTGCTGAATAATCTAAGCCAGTCTGACCCAATCCCCTGTTTTTATCCTTTCATCCTTCAGTTTCATCCTTTTAAAAGAATTACTCAAAGTAAAAGAACAGATTAGCTTTCAATACTGTGAGACTACAGGATAATAGGGCCTTAGAGATTCTTTGGGAGATGTCTGGTTACAAATACGCCTCCATAAGCAAAGAAACCTTGGTAAGAAAAAAGATTACCTTGTGACTGTGAAGATTGTCTGGATTACTTACACTTAGAGACAAAGAAGGATAATGCCCATGTTTTTTTTCTTTTTCCTTTCCTGGAAACATCCATGCACATCCTCTTAGGCAGGAAAGGATGCTGCTGTCAGTAACACAGCAATGCCAATCAAATGATCAGGGTAGTTTAGGAGAACCATACTTCCCCACTGCACACTGGAGTCTAATTCCTATTGACCAGACCATCCATCTCCATCACTGCGGGATTGGTCTGAACCTCCTGACTGAGTCCAGATGCTCTCTGGATCAAACCTCTCCAGCATGGCCCTTAGCCAGGCCCAGGCCAGCTGCTGCCTGGATCAAACTCCTCCAGCATGGTTCCCTGCCCAGTCTTGCTGCTCTCTGGATGAAGTAACAGCTCCTGGTCAGTCCAGTCCAGCAGCTCTCTCTCCTTTCTCATAAGCCAAACATGCACCACAAACTCCTGTCAGGCCAGCTAACTGAACGCAGTCACTCAGGTGAGAAAGCACATCCACTCTTGGATTCAGCTGGCAGGACATCTCTCCAAAGACACTACAGTTACAGGAGCTTGAATAAATTCAAACTTTGGTGAATTATTTACTTGACACACTTTTGTAGTCACTTAGTCATGAAGAAATACAATTTCAGGTTAACCAAAACTAGCTCCAGCTTGGTGCCAAAATCCTCCAAGCAGAATGAGGAAAAATACATATTTAAAATCTCAAGCTCACTTGCCCTATCACAAAGGTTTAAAATATGGCCATGGATTTTCAGACCTCTTTGGTATGTGTTTCTTTTACTTTCTTTGTTCCAGTTGTGACTGTACTAACAGCAGATGGGAAATAGCTAGGCTGTTCTCTGAAGTGCTCTCTGCCATCATTTCTAGTCAATTCAACTCCATGGTATAGCACACAGAGCTGAGGGAAAGAAGATGCAGCTTGGAAACTAGCAGGGAAGAGTGTGAGGAGACAGGCCAGTGGGAAACCACAGACATAACCCAAAACAGATAGAAGAATGGTGTAATGGCTACAAAAAAAGCAAAGCAGAACTGAGTACATACTGTAAAACCAATACATTGCAAAGGGGGAAAGAACGGAAAAAAGGCAGAAAGGGAAAAAATAAGAATAGGAAAGAGAAGCAGGCTAGGAGCTCCTAACACCAGATATGAACATTTGCAGAATTCTGTTCCTTTTCTTTCACTCTAATTTTGAAAGATGCTATAAACTTACAGCTTTTGAAAGTTCTAAATTTTGAGGGAGGGAACACAAGGGTCTCTCATGGGAAACACATTAAGTGATGCATTGTTAGGGTACACTGCAATGGTTACTACAACTAACATCACTTACATTCACTTAGGGAAAGCATAGGCTGTCAAATTCAACTAGACTGGGTGAGATGGTGGCCTCAGTAAGGTTAACTGCACGGTCACCATTGTCTTCAACACAAACAGGACATGACAGTTACTGTGAAAGACCCAATTCTTTCTAATTTTTATTATGTGATTTTGACCATAATACAGATTAACATATAATAGTCGTGGAAACTGCAATGTTAATAAGGCCATATAAAGTAAAAGCGAAAAGCAAAACATATTTCAAAACTACTTCTTATGTGGTATTTATCTCATGTGTGGATTACACCACCGTCTGCTGCACTATTAGTTTTTCTACAGTCTGTGAAGACTCAGGAGCATGAAAACAAGTCATTAGTACTGAAATCTGAAATCTGCATGTAAGACACAACTGGTTTCACAGCTGATTTTATTAAGTATTTAATATTAAACTTCACAGTATAAAATAACAGGCTGTAAAACAAAGATCTACACTGATCTAAAAGGTCAAGACACAGGATCAAGTGAATGGGCTCCCACAAAGTATGATGCCAACGCCAAATGAAAGAGGCTTCGTATGTCTCACCTTCATCCTATGGACTGTAAATGATAAATCTGTATTTTTAACTAAATACACATTACAAAAACAGTAACAGCAACACCCAGCCCCAGCTCCACCTCCACCTTCCTGGAAAGAAGAATAAAAGATACCTGGAACATGCCATTCAGCAGGCACTTTTTGCATCGTACGCTAACAAAACTGCTCTACGCAACATTTTATTGGGCTCAAAACCAACGGCAGAGTGACAGCCGTCATTAAGAAGGCCCCTGAGCAAATAATTCATTGCAGTTAAAGCAAAGTGTCATTTTCTCTAATAATCTCTAACGCTCTCTCTCATCAAGCTGCCGAAACAAAAGGAAGAATGAACCGGAGCGAAGGCGAATTTCTGCTTTTGTAGACCCGACCTCACGGACCCACCTGCGGGCGGCCAGCCCGTACCTGTTCTCGGTCTGAGGAAGGGGCGTCAGGGGAGACCTGAGGGCTCGCACCACTTTCGGCGTGACAGCCGCTACTCCTGCCTGCTCCTCCCAGCCCCTGGCAAGCGAGACGGGAAAACAAAGTTGTCAGGACCGGTGATTGAACATCACTCGGGGCGAGCGGCGCCGCTCTCCTGCCCGCGACCCCGCTCGCAGCCGCCGGCACCCGCGCCGA